>JACEGR010005071.1:0-78177 GCA_014170235.1 Listronotus bonariensis | reverse complement strand
TTACCAAATTTCATCCAATCAGCTTACCAGCCTGTATCTCAGAAAAGAAGCATTTGCTGGACATATGTTCATAGGCATTTTTTTCACAAAAAGACATGAATCGCATCCTAAAGTTTCGTACCGTAGTTAGGAAACCCCCTGTACAGAGCACGATTTTAATACAGTAAGCAAAAATAAAAATAAAATGGAGCTTTAGAAGATTAAATAGAATAATAAAATAGTCATATTTAAGTTCTCTTCATAATAGTATCTAAAGATAACTCATTTTTTTTTAAACTTTGTTGAAAATGTCACTCAAATATATGTTTTTAAATATTTCTTGTAGTGTAAAAATTATAAAATATGTCTAAAATCCTCTTTTTGTGTATTGCTCTTTCAGGTATTAAACTTGATCTGGGGATTTCCTTATAAGACAACCAAATACAAGTTTCTCAGTGGTGTAATACATCATTGTATTGTTTAGCCCTTTATTTTCTATACCAACAAATCATTTTATACCGTTTCTAAAGAAAATTCCTTCTAAGCTAATTCCCTACTGGAACTGGCTAAATCAGTCACATTTAATTCTCGTCCTGCAAAATAGTGGAGCAGCAGTACTAAAAAGGGTTATTGGGAAATTTACTTATTTTTTCTATGTAACGGAATCTTTGAGCCTAATTTTTACCAACTTCCAGCGATTCAATTTCTTTGAAACTTTGCACACGTATCAAGGACCGATGACAATGCAATAATTTAAAAACAGTATCCCGTTATCCTGATTAGGACCGCCAGGATAAATAAATTCCTTTACAGATCCTCTGTGTCTCTTGACAAAATGGCGAAGGAATTTTTTAGTGAATAAACTGGAGCATTTATTTTTAAAAACTAATTGATATATCGAACTAAAAATGAAAAATAAATAATAGTTTAAAAAAACTAAAAAACACGCTTTTATATGCAACCGAACTAAAAATTAGAAAATAATTTTTCATTACAAAGAGTTTGTCACTTCAGAATAAAAGCGTGGGGTGCTTAATATATTAAATGTTATAATTATTCTATTTGCAAATATCTATGAGGGAAAAGTTATGAAAAAATAGTAAAATGCACCCCACGCTTTTTACTCTGAAGTGACAAACTCTTTGTAATGAAAAATTATTTTCTAATTTTTAATCTATAATTTTTCTTAAATTATTTCCAAATACTTACGCAACATTATGTTTTAAAAAAATCAGCGAGCATCTTTTTACAGAATGATTCCAAATCAAAATGTTTGAAAAATTCCTGTAAAAGTGGTGAACCATAAAACCACAAATTATGGTAAATAGTATATTACAAGCCGAGGTGAAAAGTGTTTCTAGGGGTTTGTATACTATTTTATTTACAGTCCTATTAACTTTTTTTTTTGATTTTTAACCACAAATGTGTCAATCTTACAAAATGATATTTAATTTGTCAAAAAATTACGCCACCAGACATTTATGGTGCTTATAGAGTTGTTTTCAAATGCCAAACAAGATGTCAAGTTGGTAAATTTCTTAATTTTAAACGACGACGGTTGCTAGGGTTACTTTTACTTAATTTTACTTCCGGCCCACGGGAGGAAAGTTAACTTTTGTCACAAGAGATGAAAGTTAGAAAACTGATACTTCTCAGTGTTTAAAAAGTCAGAAATGTCAAGATTGTATACATGGTGGTAAATAAAATATATTGTTTACCAACATAATTTCTGCGGCTATTTTTTTACCTTGGATAAATTTATGAAGGCTAAAAAATTATGCACAAACATTTCGTAGGTGTCTTAAGGGATGTAAACAAAAGACTATAAACGGTAAAGGGATGAATGACAGGAAGCTTTATTCTGTTTTATGGGAAGCTGATTGAAAATGTTTATTTCTACTAAATAATTGACAACCAAATGATTATTAAAGAAAACTGTTTTTTTTGGAATCAAGGAATTGTTGGATATTCAAGATTCTATTCTATTTCTATTTTTTTTTTCTTGGTTTTGGTCCCTTCAGGTCCAATCCACCACTCTCCCCCCTTCCGGACTATGCTTTCCAGGGCTTTGTCGGCGGAAAATTTGGATAATCGAGCTCGTAGCTCCCAGAAATTCCAAAAAGAAAAACAAATAATTCAACAATCGATGCAATGCATAAATTGTCGGCTGTCAAACCAAGATCTGCTACTGGTGTTACGTATAACCTTCACTTTCACTACTGACAGTTCCCATGGCACGCCCATCTATTTCCCGCCATTTGAGAAATACCTCGTGTTCACCACCAAACAGGATACCATCAGCTTATAGGAATCTTTGTTCACAGCGCTTAGATCCAGGAGAAAGATGCCGTCAATTTAGCGTGAATCTTTCCTTGATCCCCGAAGGTAAAAAACGTTCGTACGACACCTCTAGCCGCCACTCCGGGAAGAACTTTGTAGTCCTCTACGCACGTCTGCACTGTCCGGAGGTCAAACAAAAGAGGATATTCAAGATATAGGAACAGTGTCCTATGAAGGGTTAGGTTTGATATACCAGGCATACAAATTGGAAGAGAAGAAATATTTATTGGCTTAAGAGAGAAATCCGAGCTTTTGGGAGCTGCTATAACCCATAACTTATTTATGTTAGTAGAAGCATAGGGCTTCCAAGATTAAACACCTTTTTACTACTCTTGTACGAAAAATTTTACTTTTCACATGAATTTTAGTTTTCAAAGAATGATTTCGACTTGCGTGCGTAAAAGTTCACTTTTCCGCACTTATTTTAACTGTACATTTACCATCAATATTAAAAGTACACGTAGGAGGCAGATAGCAATGTGTCAAAATTTAAAAAAAAAATGTTTTCAGTTTTCCCTTACGCTCGTGGAAAAAAGCGTTCCTAACACGTTCCGGAAGTGCCCTTTTCGCACATGACTGCAACTGCAGTCGCGTGCGGAAAAGTGACACTTTCAGCACTACTTAGAAAATATTCTTTTCGCACTTGACTTTCTTGCTCGGTAAAAGAAAAAAAGTAAAATACGTTAAGGGTTTTTAAATTTTTAAATATCTTTAATATTTCTTTCAACAGTATTTGTTATAAGGCCGTTGAAGATTCAGAAATAATACAACACTGTATCCAATTATCTATTCTAGAATTACCTAGTATAATTATTTATTAAAGCTATATTAACGTATAAATCATCTGGCATGACCGACCCGCATATTCATCTCCACTAATACCATTTTCCTGCAAAGCGTCCCGCGCTGCAGGGTTTCGCCATAACGACAGGCCAGCAACAAATTACGATTAATTAATTGGCTTTAATGCGCTCCTGCGGGAACTACGACGTAATTTCCTGCGGACACAGCAGAATTACGGGAATTTTACGATTTTTTTCTCCTGCTGGGTGATGATGTATTATTCGGAGATAGAAATTTGATTTTGGATAGGAAGATTTAAAAACTTATTATTTAAGTTAGTTTTTATAAAAATAAAGATTAATTTATTTTATGGTATTTAAACAAATATTTCTTAAATAATAAATTTAACTATACCGGGTGAGATAGGAGGTCACATCCTTAAAATCACTTCCAGTTTAAGCTTGAAATACCATTAACTTTTATTTTAAATAGTCCCTATTTTTTCCATATTTTTACTTTTTATAAAATTCTCTTTTTAATGATATATCATACAGAAGTGCTTTATTTTAAAATGGCGCCCAAAGAATAACTTTTAGGAAAAGTCAAGTACGCCAGTATTTCCGCTTTGAATATTTTGTTTTGCTAAGTAGGCTCTGAAAATAAAAAAAAATACCTATTAAATAAATTATGTTTAGAACTTTAAGGAGAATCTAATAAATAATAGTTTAAAAAAAACTAAAAAAAAACACGCTTTTATATGCAGCCGAACTAAGAATTAGAAAATAATTTTCATTACAAAGAGTTTGTATTACAGTAATAAAAGGTCAAACAATGAGTCATAACTATATACCTCAAAATAGAATTATAATAAAATTTAAGATAATAACAGAATAATTCACTTCAGAGTTAAAAGCGTGGGGTGCAATTTTACTATTATTTACAGCTTTTCCCTCAATAGATATTTACAAATGAAATAATTATAACATTTAATATAAAGCACCCCACGCTGTTATTCTGAAGTGAATTATTCTGGTATTATCTTTAAATTTTATTATAATTCTATTCTGAGGTATATAATTATGATTCATTGTTTGACCTTTTATTACTGTAATACAAACTCTTTGGTAATGAAAAATTATTTTCTAATTTTTAGTTCGGTTGCATATAAAAGCGTGTTTTTAGTTTTTTAAACTAGTATTTATTTTTCATTTTTTAGTTCGATATACCAATTAGTTTTCTGCGGACATGTGATATTGAAATGTTTCACGAACTATTTCTGTAATCTAATCATTTCATTTAAAGCTTCACTGTTGCATGAGGTTTCAGAACGCAACTACTCCGAACCAGTTTCTGCCAGCCTTATGCTGAGAGTACGTCCGAAACTGCACGCATGCGCAGATCGCGCACTAGCTCTTTCTCTGTTACTCTCCTACAGAAAATCTATAAAGGAATTTATTTATCCTGGCGATCCTAATCAGGATAACGGGATACTGTTTGCAGATTATTGCATTGTCATAGGTCCTTGATACGTGTGCAAAGTTTCAAAGAAATCGAATCGCTGGAAGTTGGTGAAAATTAGGCTTAAAGATTCCGTTACATACATACATACATACATACATCCCAAGCTAATAAAAGCGTGTTTGAAAATAAATAATATATAGGGTGTTTCATTTAAAATAAGGAAGTTGACAATGCCTTCCGGTATAACCGAAAGCGGTAGAGCTCTCAAAATATTCCTGACAATAAGTACTCTATAACTTCAGAATATTAGGTCCAATACCTCTACCCAGTACAACTGGCGAAAATTACCTAAATACCTCATTTGGATGGTCATATTTATAGAAACTAATAAAGTTAGATACACTTAATGTGGTTTTTTTCTTAAATCTCTTTTAAAAATCTATTTAATGGTGATATTGGTGATAATATGCAGAGTGGAACAAAAGGCATAGATTTTTTAATGACGCACACCATATATTATATGACCATTAAAAAGATATTAAAATAACCTTTAAGAAAATACCACATTTGGTATATCAACTTTATTAGTTTTGGAAATATGGCCATCCAGATCAGGTATTCTGGAAATTTTGTCGTAGGTAAAGGGTATTGACTTTATATTTTGGAAATGAAGTAATTGTAAGGGGCTTTAAAATGATGTGCCACAAGACCCCCTTTCCATATTTTTTTTTTTTTAAATGGCAACCAATTCTCACTTTGACATTTATATCTGTCATTTCTTGCCTTAACTCTGGTTTATAGTGTCTTTTTTTTTATCTTTTGACATCCCACAAAGGTCTATGCCTAAATACTAGAGTACCATGGGTGTAGGGTTATTAGATGTTTAACCCCTCTTTTCCTCTGTTCCGTCAACGTTCTCCAAGCACTGAAACATGCAGTTATGCATTTCACAGCACCTTTTAGACAACGCGGTAGTGCCACCACCTCGTTATTTTTTTAAAAACTTCCTTAATATGTCTCCCCCGCTGGAAATCAGAACCGGTGACTTCTGGCTTTGAAGATCAAGGCTGTGTCCACTGCGCCACGAAGAAGTCTTACTAAAATCTTAAATTTTTATGAAAAAATACAAAACAATTCAAAAGTTAGGAGGGGAATCTTTACTTTAGACAAGCACTGTATACTATTTTAGCAAAGAAAAGCAAACCAATATTTTTACTTTAATTATTTTTTTTTCAAAAAACAAAATCACCTAAAAACATTTCTTTCAGTCTTACTAAATTTAATTAACAATGAGGCATTAGACAATGTTATAGTGTTATAAGAACCAATTACCTAAAATTTCACTTGAGGCAGAGACGAAATAATCCGCTTTAAGCCGTAATCTCTTAAACCCAAAACTTGTTGGGTCCTAACTTCTGCATGCCCTTTCCGGGTCATTTCCGGAGTTTCTTGCCCTCGGATATTTACTTCCTCTCTTGTATATTAAATTTGAGAGTTGCTGGTTAATATCTAAGAAATAACCTTTTTGCATGCCCTTATAGTCTTTAGATAAATGAAACAGATATAAAAATCAGTAAAAAGATTTTAACAAACAAAGGTTAAGCAGCACACAGACTATGCTTCTCGTTGTACGACGGGTTATATAGTCAGTATCAGTATCGGTATAGTCAGACACATCCAATCCAAACATCAATCAGTCGTAAAGATTTGCAGTTCGATTTTTTTTTGTCATTTTGGAAAATAATCCAATTCCATTTGTACAAAGTTTTTATCCTAGAACCGGCTTCTATGAAAACAAACATGGAGTCGCCATTCGTCAAATTGAAGGTGGTGACTAAAATTAGGTGGTGGCGGCTAAAATTAGAAGGTGGCGGCTGAAATTAGAATGTGGCAACTAAAATTAGGAGGTGGCGATTAAAATTAGGATATGGCGACTTAAATTTGGAAGCGGTAACTGAAATTAGGAGGTAGCAACTAAAATTAGGAAGTGGCGGCTAAAATTAGGAGGTGGCGGCTGAAATTAGAACGTTGCAACTAAAATTAGAGGTGGCGATTAAAATTAGGTATGGCGACTAAAATTAGAAAGCGGTAACTGAAATTAGGAGGTAGCAACTAAAATTAGGAGGTGGCGGCTAAAATTAGGAGGTGGCGGCTGAAATTAGAATGTGGCAACTAAAATTAGGAGGTGGCGATTAGTAAATTAGGATATGGCGTTTAAAATTAGGAAGCGGTATTTGAAACTGGGAGGTAGCAACTAAAATTAGGAGGTGGCGGCTAAAATTAGGAGGTGGCGGCTGAAATTAGGAGGTGACAATTAAAAATTAGGATATGGCGACTAAAATTAGGAAGCGGTAACTTAAATTAGGAGGTAGCAACAAAAGTTAGGAGGTGGCGGCTAAAATTAGGAGGTGGCGGCTGAAATTAGAACGTGGCAACTAAAATTACGAGGTGGCAATTAAAATTAGGATATGGCGACTAAAATTAGGAAGCGCTAACACTAAAATTAGGAGGTTGCGACTCAAGTTGAGAGAAAAAGAAAACTAAACTACGCTATTCGTAAAATTTATTGCAAATTTTTACACCAAGGAAGCGACGCAGAATGTTTAATAGCCTAATTAATATGAAAGCAACATTTTTTGACTTTTAAAATTAATCAGAGGGCTGTATTTATAAATATTTAATAGTAAAAATAAGAATCCTCGTGGATTTATTGCTAATTTTTACGCCGATAAAGCGCTGCGGGAACTATAACAGCTGATAACTTAAATAAGCTAAATTTTTTGATAATCGAATTTTATAAGAGGACTTTATTTATGAATATTTAGAAATAAAAAATTAAAATCTAACCCATATGCAATATTAGAAGGTGGTGACTAAAATTAGGAGGTGGCGATTAAAATTAGGAATTAGTGACTAAAATTAGTTGGTGGCGACTAAAACTAGGAGGTGACGACTAAAATTAGAAGAAGGTAACTAAAGTTAGTTCTGGTTGGTTCTAATGGATCGCATAAATGTTAGCTGTGGGAGGTTTGATGCAGCGTACGTAGTCAGCGACGCCGTCACGCACTAATTCGTTTGATTTTAATTTACCGACAAGCTGTGAATCGGGGCGAACCTCAAACTGCACCACATATCAGGTTTGCGACGGCCTTCGTTCCGACGTCCAGATATATTTGCAACGTGATACGGTTGCAGGTCTTTGTACAAATAAAGTTAAATTGACCACTGAGGAAAAACTAAATATTCGTACAGTATGGATGGCATAAATGGTTGCAGTGCGAGGTTCAAATCGCTGTTCCCCGCAACGAAAGCTGTTGCGAGATTTTGGTTCTGCAACGTGGTTTGAGACGTGATACTGTTCGCGATGTGGTTTAATTTGGGACGCCGCGCCGCTTTTACTACTACTAACAAAAGTAAAAAATGAAGCACATATTAAGAAAATGATACGTAAAATATTAATGTATGTTTTATTTCTTTTGTAAGTTAAGCTTTTCCTAATAAACAAAGCACAAGCAGTCACCGAATTTATTTCAATTAATCATTGAAAGTAAATCAAGTTTACTGTTTTTTGCAATACACTAACTACCTTTCGCAAAAAAGTTGGTGATTAAACAACTTTAAAACAGCCCCAGTCTCGCCTCGAGCAAAACGCACCATAATTAGCTTTAAACTTGCAGGCGAGACCAATTTAACTGTGATTTAAATTGCTCGAGGGTAAATTCTGCTAATTGTCCCATGGCGGTAATTTTCTATAAACCCAAATGGAGAACCGTACTATTTGCTTTATGTCAAAGTATATTAATTCTTATATTAAGTGAACCCTTTAAACTCTTTATGAATCTTACTTTTATAGATTACTTTATTGGAGAGCCCAAAAAGAGATAAAATAATACCACTATTTAGAAAGCAAGCAGTGGTGGCGTGTAGAGACGAATAAACATATTACCATACTTATCTGTCAAAGTAACCACCCAAACAGAGTTGGGTAGTATTCGAATCCTCGGTACTCTGAATGGTATTCAGAATACATTTAGTTGGTATTTAAATAGTATTCGAATGGATCTGTGTGTTTGGTATTCGGTATTCGGCTGAATGCTTTTGGTCAGTATTCGGGATTTTGTATTCAGAATAACGTTTTTCAATGGTTTAGTATTCAAATACTTTTCCAGTATTCAACGAATGCATTTTTAGGTATTCAAATTACGGCATACCTAACGAGTATTCGAATACCGAAATGTGAATTGCAGTATTCGAATACTGTGATTGAAAGTATTTAAATACCGAGATTGTTAGTATTCAAATACTGTCGTAACGGAAAAAGCGGTTAAAAATAAGGTCAGTTTTTTTTTAATCTGTAGAGGAAAGTGACCAAATATGAAAAAGTATTCCTAACATGGAATACTGGCAGTTCTCTTAAACGGAAACTCACACACGCAATAAGAGGGGTTGGTCTCTTTTTATGCCCATTCGCGAGTAGATGAGTTAACATGCCACTAGTGAAAGCCCTTTCGTCACTGTATTAACGTTTTGTTTTATCGCTTTCTTTTTATGGTATTTTAAAAATACGCATTTTTGTATAAAAAGTGCACAAAATACTGTTTTTATAACTTTTAGAGATAGTTCAGATATTCTCTTATAGGTTTTAACGGTATTTGATTTTATTTCTTTCTTAAATAAATAAATATAAAAATTAGTTTAAAGTCGTCGGAAAATCCAAATATGGACAGATCATAGTACCCAAATATGGACTATTCCATAATTGGGTTCTTTGATTCTTTAAAAAGCTTCTTATAGAGCAAGAAAAATAATCAGAAGACAAGAATCAAGTCAAAAAAGGGCTCTTCGTCTCATAAATGTACCTTTGCTTACAGACAGGCTTCTTTCTCTTGCTCATCGTCGTCGGCCTGTGAGGGGATTTATCGCTTTTTATAGGTACTTCTATGGCTTTTGCTTTAAGAAATTGTCCAGTATAGTTCCTCCACTTATGGCGGTTTCCAATAGATAAAACTTGTGGTGCCACACGTATGCATTCATATACGGTCCAACTGGACAGACCCCGAACTGCCCACTTTATTTGTTCTTTTATCCCTAGTGTATCTAGATTGTGGAATCGGCTGCCCGCGGAAGTATCTCTTTTCTCCCTCGTATTAAAGTTTCGAGTCAACCTCGCTTAAGACACCCACAGCGTTGGTGTGGGCTCTGGACACAATAACTGCGCTGGATCCAGAATCAGACGCCTGGATCTGTGATTTTTTAAAATTATTTTGTCGCTTTCTATGTTATATCAATGTTTCCAAGGAGTATCTTGTTAAATAGGTTTAACTTTTAATGGTATATATAGTATCCCATATTTGGGTACCTATTCCATATTTCGATACCTTTATCATTTTTAGTTTTTTTTTAAAAATCTTTAATAGAATTGATCAATGTTACTTAAAATGTTTACAAAATAAAGGACAAATATATGATTGTTAAAAATAACTACAAAAAGTTTTTTATTTATATGGTTTATACAATTTATGTGTTTTTTCAAAATGGTAGTCCATATTTGGTCACTTTCCTCTACTTTGTATGTAGGTAATCCAAATTTAATACCCTTGGTTTTTATGTCTGTGGAATTAAATCTTCCAGAACTCTTAGCATTTAAAAAAGATAAAGAAGAGCTATTCGTCCTATTAAATTTTGATATGTCGCCTACTGAAGGGTTACTTTTTCTTTTCCATCGACGTGTTGTAAGAGATTTATAACTTTCTTTCTGTCTTTCTATGGTTTCTTCCACAAGAATTTATTCTTGTGGTTTCTTCTACGAGAAAATAGCCAGTATAGTTCCTCTACTTGCAGCTCCCAATGGAGAAACACGTAGTGCCACACTTCTGCATCCCTATACAGTGCAACTTGAGATACCCTTTGTTTGTTTAAAATAATCAAGCTTTTTTAACACGCTTTTATTAACTTGGGTTGTAACTATCTATCTGGCTGCCTATGTAACGGAATCTTTGAGCCTAATTTTAACCAACTTCCAGCTATTCGATTTCTTTGAAACTTTGCACACGTATTAAGGACCCATGACAATGCAATAATCTGCAAACAGTATCCCTTTATCTTTTTTTTAATCGCCAGGAAAAAAATTCCATTATATTATAAAAACAACACCTAGGATGCCATCTGTTGGAAAAATTTCAAACTTTGCTATTAAATGAAGAAGAAATTTTTTAGTGGATTGCAAAATGTTGGCAACGGTCCAAACATTGCCTGGATTGCCATCTGTTGGCAAAATTTGAAACTTTGCTACTTAATGAAGAAGAAATTTTTTAGTGAGTTGTAATCTATTGCAAATTTTAAAATTTGCTACCATTGTCATTTCATAGGGGCTGGTTATTTTCTTTTTTGCTGCTTAATTAAATAGTATGTTCTAATTTACTGTTATATTAAGAATTTTGTGCAATATAACGAACTAAAAAATGAAAAATAATTAATAGTTTAAAAAACTAAAAAACACGCTTTTATATGCAACCGAACTAAAAATTAAAAAATAATTTTTCATTAAAAAAATATTTTCACTTCATAGTAAAAAGCGTGGGGTGCATTTTACTAGTTTTTCATAACTTTTCCATCATAGATATTGGCAAAATATAATAATTATAACAATAAATATATTAAGCACCCCACGCTTTTTACTATGAAGTGAAAATATTTTTTTAATGAAAAATTATTTTTTAATTTTTAGTTCGGTTGCATATAAAAGCGTGTTTTTTAGTTTTTTTTAAACTATTAATTATTTAACTACAACCAACCAGTTTTTATTTGCCCAAAAGTTATCACCAGTTTTTAATTAATATGCCCTAAGGTACTTATTAATGATCTGGTTAAATTAAACACTTTAAAATTAAATTAACGATTTAAGTAAAATAAACTTCAAATATATTTAATTTTAGTTTTTTTAATGTGTATACAAATGTTATATTGTTTGTTTTGGATATTTGTCCTGATTTTAAATAAATAATTACGTCTGCTGTATTTTCATTACGGAGTTTTTTAAATTAATTAAAAGAACTGATATAAAGCAACTAAGTTTTTAATTCAAAGCATTTTCTAATTTAATTAATATTCTAGTTAACGCAAAACAAGTATAAAGACTTGTTTTGAGTGTATAAAGTAAAAAATAAATTTAAAGTCCAATTTATTTGGGATTAAAACAAATTTTTCTCAAAAAATTACTAGTAGGAGAGCCCAAGCGGCAGATTAATATACCGGAGGATACCTTACACCGGGTTAAGCACCTCCATCACTTATAAGCCCCGTATATAGTTCCGAACATAAAAACATAAATATATCCATCAGACATTTTTGAACTGTTCAGATTAAGATAGACTGTGTTAATTACATGTTAAACAGTGTATAATAATCCACAAATCTAAGAAACCAATATTGAGAGTGATCGTTAAGAAACCACAAGGCTACAAGCCTAAATACTAACGTGGGTGTCTTTAGCGAGATAAGAGGGACTTTGTTGACACGGGACTTAAATACTTGAAGATTTGGGGGAAAGGAAAGACCTCCGCGGGCAGCAGGTTCCACAATCTAGAAACTCTAAGGATAAAAGAACGAACAAAGTGAGAAGTTCGGCGCCTGTCCAGTTGGACCGTATAGGGATGCATACGCGCGGAACCACGAGTTTCTCTGTTGGGAACCCTGAGTGGAGGAACTATACTGGACAATTCTTTAGAGCAAAAGCCATGGAAGTACCTATAAAAAGCAATAAATCCCCCACAGCCCGACGATGGGCAAGAGAGGGAAGCCTTTCTGTAAGTGAAGGATCATTAATGAGACGAATAGCTCTTCTTTGAATAGAATCAAGAATTCTTAGGGTTGTGGGGACGCTATGCCCCAGATATGAGAACAATATTCCAAGGGAGGTCGGATTTGAGACACAAATAAAGTATATAAATTAGAAGGGGAGAAATACTTTTTGGCTCGGAAAAGAAATCCAAGCTTTTTGAGGCTGCCGTGGCTATAGATACAATGTGTTTATGCCAGTGGAAAATGTGACGCCCACAAGATTGAAGGTGTCTTTGCTCTGTAAAACTTGGCCGCTCATAAGTAGAGGATAAGTATTTGATGACTCTTTTCGCGACAAGGAACATGATTGTGTTTTGGATGCATTAAAGTGGACGAGATTTTTGGCGCCCCAATCCAATATTAAATTAAGATCCTGCGAAAGAGATATTTGCATCGCTTTGCGTTTGTTTTCCAAGACAGGTTTAGAGATGGGTTTAGAAACCTGAAAACTGGAGTGAAGGGTACTATCGTCGGCGAAACTATGAATGGAATTAGTTGTGGACGAGAGAAGGTCGTTGATGTGAAGAAGGAACAATGTTGGTGCCAGAACTGAGCCCTGAGGGACTCCAGCATTTACTTGGTGAAAGCTTAAAGAATGGCCCTCCACCATAACTGATATACGACGATCAGATAGACAACTAGAGAGCCAAGTACAGAGTTTAGTTGAAAGACCATAGGAGGGAAGTTTATTAAGAAGTGCGGCATGCCAGACCTGGTCAAATGGCTACAAAGTTGTAAAAAAACGCCATTTTGACATTCTCGGGCGTGTTTTTATTTATTTTAAAGAAAATAATTCAAGGATAACGAAAAATATATAATCCGATACGATCCAAACGATTTCCACAAGCCGAAAAAATAACACTATATTTTTAAATAATATTTTAAAATCTATAGTCACTTCCCTCACTGACGAAAAGGTATACATTATATAACATTTTTTTTTATCATCTAAGCTTTAGCCCCCTTTAATGCCACATCCTTTGTATTTCATACATATGTAATGGCAAATATAGGCATTTTGGGCATTTAATGATGATATGCCCCCCTCAGGGCTGGTCCGAGGGTGGTGATCATGGAATTGAAAAGTGAGAAGTAAGGACCTTCTTTTTTGCTTTTCAAATACGCGGGAGTTATTTTTGTAATTTTATAAATTAAAGAATGAAAGAACAAGAATAAAAGTAGGTGAGAGGCCTTTTTTTTGCTCTTTAACAAATTTGACAATTCTGTTTATCTCTAAGGGCGCTAAGATTTTTGTTTTTTGGCACCTCACACACTTTTTCTCGGACTATGCCCCCCTCAGAAAGTCGATATGACCGCCCCTTGTGCAACCCGATAGGTCTCTATGACGCTCGAGTTAATCCCCATTTAGCATCGTGGGCTCCGCTACTATACTGTTAATATTTTAAAAATAC
Source organism: Listronotus bonariensis (assembly GCA_014170235.1). Taxonomy (NCBI): domain Eukaryota; kingdom Metazoa; phylum Arthropoda; class Insecta; order Coleoptera; family Curculionidae; genus Listronotus; species Listronotus bonariensis. The sequence goes on along the minus strand of JACEGR010005071.1, from coordinate 64,363 downwards.
AACAAACTATAATTTGACCTAATACCATGGCATAAATAAAAGATCAACTTACCAAGAAAAGAAAAGTAAAAATCGGTATACCATCAGTGTTTATGTTGAAATATTATTTTCCTGCTGTTTTCTAAATAACTTTTTTCCAATACAGCACCCTTCTAAGCATGGGGTTTATCGAAAAGAGCGTTTTTGCGCCAAAATGTAATTTATAGAATTGTACAAAATTGGGTAAAAAATCGCAATAGGTATATGAAACGATTTTTAGAGAAAATTACGATATTAAAAATGAAATTGTTTTGACCAGAAAAAAATAAAAATGGGATATTTTTGTTGTTTATCCTAAAAATTACACCTAGAAATACTATAATAAATTTAAACAAAAGTGATATAAATATTTAAGGTCAGTAGCAATACAAAAGTGTAATTTGTAAAGTAATGGAAAAATTAATTAATTCACAAATTCTTAAGTATTTAGAAAAACACAAAATTTTGCATGACAGGCAGTATGGATTTCGCCACAAAAGATCAACAGCAGATCTTCTTTCCTTCGTATCACACTGTTGGATAAGTCTTTTGAGTTTCTAGGTGAGTTTCAGATCGTTGCTCTTGATATATCCAAAGCTTTTGACCAGGTCTGGCATGCCGCACTTCTTAATAAACTTCCCTCCTATGGTCTTTCAACTAAACTCTGTACTTGGCTCTCTAGTTATCTATCTGATCCACGTATATCAGTTATTGTGGACGGCCATTCTTCAAGCTTTCACCAAGTAAATGCCGGAATGCCTCAGGGCTCAGTTCTGGCACCAACATTGTTTATTCTTCACATCAACGACCTTCTCTCGTCCACAACTAATTCCATTCATAGTTTCGCCGACGAAAGTACCCTTCACTCCAGTTTTCAGGTTCCTAAACCCATCACTAAACCTGATTTAAAAAAACAAACGCAGAGCGATACAGATATCTTTTTCGCAGGATCATTCGCGCAATATCTTTATAAAACAAATAAATATACTTAAGAAAAATTTTATGCTTTACAAAAACATTTTTCGATAAATTTATTCCTTTCAAAGTTATTCAGTGTTCAATTCAGTTTTCATTTGAATTTTAACATTAAATAACTTAAAAAGGAATGCATTTATCGAAAAATGTTAGAAGACCATTTTTGTAGAGCATAAAATTTCCTTAAAGATTAATTATTTGTTTTATAAAGATATTGATATTTATGATACATTAACAAATTCAGCATTTAAGTGACAAAATTTAAAAAATAATAATTAATGTTTAAGGTGCGATTACAATAAAACGCCTCGTTCCACCAACATGTACTAGAAAAGCTTTTTTGTAGAAAATTTAATTTACTTTAAGATTGTTAATTGGTCAAAGGTTTAAGATGTACTGATTTTGAGATTTTGTATAAAAATGCCTCAATTGTTAAAAAATCATGAATTTTAATGATGCACCACTTAATGTTAATATTAAGGGCTAAAAATTTCAGGATATCTTTTTTGCCGTCATAAACAATATTTTTACAGTATCGTTAAAAAAATGTTTTTTTTGGTCCAGTCTATTACTTATACCCATTATTAAGGGTTTTTAATTTAATATATGCATTTTTAACACTGTTGACAAAATCAATATTTTGCTTTGACCGCCTAATTTTTTAATCATTTTTAATCAAAAATAGGTATACCTTATTTGAATCCAGTCTCCCCAGTGGCGCAGTGGACTGAGCTTTGATCTTCGAAGCCAGAAGTCGCCGGTTCGATTCCCAGCGGGGGAGACATATTTAGGTAGTAGTTATTTAAAAATAACGACCGTGGTGGCACTACCGCGTTGTCTAAAAGGTGCTGTAAAATGCATAACTGCATGTTTCAGTGCTTGGACAACGTTGACGAAACAGGGAGAACGATGGGTACTCTGGTATTTAGGCATATGCCTTCGTGGGATGTCAAAAAGTCCAAAAAAAGAAAAGAATATGGTGTCCAAACATATCACCATTTTGTAAATAGTTTAAAATTCTATTTTTTTCTGAAAATTTTTAGCTGTATTATAAAGTTTGGGGGCACACAAACACCATTTTTAATAATTTTTTTCACATTTTACTAATTCTTGGAAAACAAATTATTTAGGTAATTTTCAATTTTTTGTCCGTGTGGATCTATTTTTGCGCATTTCATAATAAATTTTATGTTTTAAGTAACCCCACAGAAACAGAGGATTTAAATCCGGGCCTTTAGGCGGCCATTTAAGAGTACCATTTCTTTCCATATGAAAACCATTCTCATAACGGGAATTTTCCACATTTTGCTTAAAAACCTGTATATTAAGCAAACAAATTTAATAAAGACATTTGAGAGACAACCTAATTTAAAAGCTAATTGTATATTATAAAGTCTAGAGTAAGCTAATTCTATTAGGTCAAATGTAAAGCAATAAATGCGAGTAAGTTTATAAAGTCCTGTTTAACTTCTGTAATGCTTTTAAGCTCGTTCACTTCAAATTAAAATATAAATGTTTTACAAGCACTCGGTAATTGAAGTAAAGTGAGATTCTTAAAAGAAGTATCGTTAAAGAAAATTCTTTATTGCAGACACATAAACATGAAATGTTCAAGTAATTTTAAGAAATGTAATAAGATTAATTTGATGTTTGTTGAAAGCATACTTGGAGCGAATGCAATTTAAAATATCTCTGGACGTTTGGCAGAAAATGTGCTTTTTTGGAGCTAAACTGGAATAAATCTTATGTTTTTAAAGATCACTGTCGAGGATGTGGATATGATTCAGGATTATTAGCAAAAACAAATTATAGAAAACTTATTTTTTGGACTTTTAGACTTCCATATTTTGCCAAGATTTCTACAATAAAAAATTAGCATTTAAGTTATTTGTATGTAAAAAGTGTAACAAAATTTACTTAACTTTTATAATATTTATAAAGATATTTTTATTATTGTTTTGGGTATACTGGTTGGTTTGGTAAAAAATTGCTATTTACAGATTAAATAAATGTATGATTTTTTTAACCACTAACCACAGTTTTTAAGTTTTTAATAATATGCGATAAATTAAAAAAATAAATGGAAAAACTAACGAAGTACTTTATAACCCTAGAACATAAAGTCAATATCTTTACCTACTACAAAATGGCAGTACTTTAATGAATACATAAATACTCAATTTTGACGGCCATATTTCCAAAACTAATACCGTTAGGTATGATTATTGTGGTATTTTCTTATGGGTCTTTAAAATATCTTTTTAATGGAAACTAAAATATACAGGGTGCCTCAATTAAAAATATATACTTGTTGTCCTATTCTGTGTAATAACACCAGTATCACCATTAAAAAGATCTTTTATAGCTTTAAGAAAATACAATATTAAGTATACCTTCGTAACTTTATTAGTTTGGCAAATATGGCAAAATCAGAGTAGGTAAGTACCGCTATTTTGTAATAAGTGAAGATATAGACTATGGACTTTATGTGTTAGGGTTATGAAGTACTCATCAGAAGCTTTAAAATGATGTGGCACAGGACCCAGTTTTCACTTATATATATATATATATATATATATATATATATATATATATATATATATATATATATATATATATATACAGAGGGTGGCCCACCATATTCGACACGGTCTGTAGCTGGATAACCATGGGGTTTAAAAAAATTAAATACTGGAGCATATACAGGTCGAATAAGACCACAGTATAAAATTATTTTAGTCTATACAGGGTGACTCAAAAAAGTTTGACGTATCACAGTTATATTTTTTAAATGGAACACCCTATATTTTATGACGGTTTTAGATTCTACTTTAAAAATAAGTCAAGTTTGTTTATAGTACTAAGTGTCTAATTTTATTCGTTTTTGTGATATTTGATTTTTTGAAAAATGCAGAGGTAGAATTAAATTGATTTTACTTTAACACTTTTAACACTTTAAACTTTAAAATGTGTAACAAGATTAGAAAGAGTCTGCCATATCATACGTAGGTCAAATCAAGATCAAATTTTGTACAGGGTGATCAAAAAATATATCTCTCTTATTTTAAATGGAACACTCTGTATTTTTTTACGTCACATGATGACAAATAAAATACTCTTTCAAATGGTGTATAGGTTGCCTATATCTATCTTTTGTGCTTTTTTAGTAAAATCTGTTTTTACAAATTTTTAGTCCAAATGTTTATTTAAATTTAAAGTTGGCTGTGACATAGCAGCCATTAATATTTTTCTTAAGAAAATAACAACGACCATTTATTGATTACTAGTGTTTTAGTCAGTTTAAAAGAAATTTTGATGATTTTAAATAAAAACCCTTCTACAACAACAAGATGATATAATACTGGTAGGATGTGAAAAAATGGTTTACTTTAGTCTAGAGTTAATCCTAAAAATATTCCAGGAGAAACAATCTGATAACCTTAATAGTTGCTTTAAAAAATTTGACACAGTGATTATGGATAATGGAAGAAACGAGTTATAGGTCACAGAATGTCGTCATAACTGACCAGAGGCGTTATTAGAATTGTTTAAAAACACAAGTTTTATCATTACCGCATTCAGCTGAAATAAGTGTTAATGGAAGTAGCATTATAAGCAACTAATGAATTTTTTTCTGTGAATTTTAAAAATAGTGGCAGATAATACAAAATCTTTTAATTTTATGTTTTTTTCCAACAAATTTACATTTTACAATAACGGCTTAGTAAATAGGCATAGCTATATCACACCCTACTTACATTTAAATTGACATTTGGAATAAAAATATGTTAAAACGGAATTTACTTAAAAAGTATAAAAGATAGGTATAGGCAACCTATACACCATTTGAAAGAGCATTTGGTTTGTCATCATGTGGTGTAAAAAATACAGGGTGTTCTATTTAAAATAAGAGAGATATTGCTATTTGACTTTCTAAAAAATTGAAATTATTTTTTGATCACCCCGTATAATCTATGATCTCGATATGACCTACGTATGATAAGGCAGACTTTTCCTAATCTTGTAATAAATTTTAAAGTTTAAGGAGTTTATATTGTTAAAATAAAATTAATTTAATTGCACCCCTGCATTTTTAAAAAAATCAAATATCACAAAAACGAATAAAATTAGACACTTGGTACTATTAACAAACTTAAATTATTTTTGTATGTAGAATCTAAAACCGTCATAAAATATAGGGTGTTTTATTTAAAAAAATATAACTTTGATACGTCACACTTTTTTGAGACATCCTGTAGAGAGTAAAATAATTTTATACTGTGGCCTTATCCGACCTGTATATGTTTCAGTATTTACTTTTTTAAAACCCCATGGTTATCCAGCTACAGACCGTGTCGAATATGGTGGGCCACCCTGTATATATATATATATATATATATATATATATATATATATATATATATATATATATATATATATATATATATATATATATATATATATATATATATATATATATATATATATATATATATATATATATATCATTTCTTGCCTAAAATTTGGTTTATGTTGCCCTACTAAAGTCCTAAAATTTTCGTGAAAAATACCAAATAATTTTAAAGTTAGAATGATAGGTCCGGACTGTAGACACGCACTGTATGTAAGTTTTAAAAAGATCCAAAAGTGGGCCGTATGCGGGTATTTCACATTGTTGGCAGGGCTGTAAGTAAACTAAGATTTTATCTATACACCCTCGGACAATAAGAAATTATCAAATTCGTTTTCTAAATTAAAGGGTATAGACGAAAAAAGTGGGTCACCCGGCTGGCGCGGTTTTTCTATTATATTAAATACATTGTTGTTCTCTCTGCCAGGTTAGATCGTTAGGAAAGATTTGGCGCTTGACTAAAACAATTTCGCTGTTTTGTGGGGCACCTATAAAAATATGTACTATGCACAGCGGTAGACATTAATTGAATTCTTTTTAGGAATACGTAAATACGGGCTTAAATAGGATATTATGTAACCTTTTTTTCTATGATCGAAAATATTTATTCCATTTTTTTATCTTCGGACAAACCACGAAGTCTAAAAGCCTAAATACTTACGTACAGTGGGTGTCTTAAGCGAGGTAAGAGGGAGTTTGTTGACACGGGACTTAAATACTTGAAGATTTGGGGGGAAGGAAAGACCGCCGCGGGCAGCAGGTTCCACATTCTAAAAACTCTACGGATAAAAGAACGAACAAAGTGGGAAGTTCGGGCCCTGTCCTATTGGTATAGGGATGCATACGCGCAGGACCACGAGTTTCTCTGTACGGAACCGCGAGTGGAGAAACTATACCGGACTATATACTTATTATATAATATAATAAATATCTTATATTTATTCTTTGTCTGTTATTTTTAGAGCTTAATTTATTAAAAAATTACAACAAAAAGAATATTACCGTATCTCAAAGTAGAAGTACTTGTCATCCATACACCAATTTTTACAGCGTGTTTATCAAGGTCATAGAAACATTTTTAATCCCTGAAATTAATCATACATGACTTAATCAAAAAGGATGTCACAAAATGGTCAACATTGGTCAATATAATTAATTAATTGATCAGCAAGATTAAAGAAGTTCTATATTAAATAAAGACATTCAAGGACGAGAAAATTTTGTAAGCGGCCCAAAATTAAAAATTTAAGATTAAAAAAAAACAAATTTGAAAGCTAGTAACTGATCATAATTGGTCATAGGTATTAAGTATTTGGTCGAAGATATTGGAATAAATATAAAGAGCTTAAAATTTCAATCTAATTGCTACATAATTATATTTAGTACCTTAACATCAACATTCGAAGTCGTTTCATGCTGTAACAATTGGTCACAAATTGCCCATGATTGGTCATTAGGTCACAGTAATTGGTCAGAAGTAAAATAGAATTAGGAGAAGTTATTTCAAATTCATCAATTAGTATATAAGAATATTTAGCACCTTAATACTGAAGTTGTGAGCTTATCCAACGCGATATCAATTAGGCACAAATTGGTCATGATTAGTCAATGTGTTGCAGTCACTGGTTAGCAATAAAATATACTTTTGAAAATTGATTTTGAAATTATTACCTCCCAAACAGCAAAAACTTTTACTGGGCAATCCCCCATATAAGTAAAGCACAGGTCTCGCGATGCTTTATGTCCGCTCCACAGCTTAACCATTGTTTGGTAGTGTATCCCAGCTCTGCAGCAAGGTCAAGAAATAGTGGCGACGCATGCTTTACTTATATGGGGGATTGCTCAATGGAAAGTTTTTGCTGTTTGGGTTGTTACATAAAAAAGGTAGCACCCTAATATCAACATTCAGTACTTATTTAATGCTACATAAATTGGTCACGAACTGGTCACGGTTGGCCAGTAGGTCGCAGTGATTAGTTAGAGGTTAAAAAATATATATGTTACGCACAAATATCGAAAACGCTCATTGAGCGAAAATAACGCACACTACGCGTTATGGACGAAGGAAAATGACCAAACACCTAAATTAAATAGTTTTCGTTTTATGGTCGTGAATTCATGACCGCATCGCGTTGTGTTCATTTTAGAAGCAACCACAACGCGTTCTGTTCGTTTGAAGAACGACCATAAAACGATAAATTATTTATTAAAAGAGACCCCATACTTAAACACCTAAAAATATAGTAAAAGCGTCATATATTTTTAAAATTAATACATAACTTAAGATTTAGTTAACATAAGACAGAATATAGTTCAAAAGTTGGAAATATTCCTAAACATGAAAATAATAGGTACTTTAGTAATTTTAAACAAGTAAACAACTAGCAAAAAATAATAATTTTCAACAACTAAAATAAGTAATTTTTTTGTTTGTTCGATTTAGATCACTACAAGGGTTGGAATCATGTCAACCAGGGAGCACTGTTTGACAAGGAATACTTCACCGACCTGTCACTAATTGAATTTTTGACTTTTTTTTTTTTAATTTTTTCACATACTTTAAATATCAATAAATATTATATAAAAAAAATGGATAGTAAAAATGTTTTTAATTTTTTTATATCCTAGTTTGAAAAATACCCAAAAAGTAGGGCTCTAGACCAGAATACCCCCTTAATTGTAGATTGAACCACAGTGTAACTTACAAGAGCTACTGTTGTGGTACTTGGAGTTGCATAGTACTTGCTTAGAACGGCAATGGCATTTATTATGACGATTTCGACTGGCTGCACTAAGCCGCACTCAATGCGAACTCAAACAGAATCACAATTTCGACTGGTAGGAACCAAGAAAGAGCGATGTTAAGTGCGTGTTCGACTCGCTTTGCACTGATCCGGTGCAGATTGGTTTTTGTTCGGCTGCATCAGAGCAAGTTCATAAACTAGCACTTAGTGTATTTACTTTGGAACTGTCTCATGGGTCGGTTCTGTATAACCTAACCTCAAATACACGCAGCCGAACAGCTGATAAATGGAGAGCGAATTGAACAGGTTTGGTTTTTCGACTTCCTTTTTCGAGTTCGCTCGGTTCGCTCCAGCACCGTGCAAATGCAACACTGTATACGAGCAGTTGCTTTCTCCGAGAGCAGTCGAATAAAAACGGTGCAGCCCAGTCAAAATCGTCATTAGTGTTACAATAACGCTTACAATGTCATAATACAAATCCTTGTTTGGAGCCTGAAGATAAAGCTAAAACTTTTCTTAAGTTAATGAATTGCTTGGGACATCCGATTGATCAATAAAGTTGGAATCAGCAAAAGTAAACTCATTTCGACCATACATTCGCGCCAGTACACCTTCTTTAGTGCCTAGTGGATACATACCAGACTCATGTACACTTAAAACCACAGTCAAAACATTTCTTGGCAAGACAGGAAGAATCCGGTGTTCGGTTGATTAAAACCATCCATTTTACGTTGTGCTCGTTTCTAAAATGACCACGACGCGTTGCGGTCATAAATTCACGACCATAAAACGGAATCGTCCATAACGCGTTGTGTGCATTATTTCCGCTCCTTGAGCATTTTCGTTATTTGTGCGTAACATATACATAAGTGGTTTTACACTGTGTACAAATAATATAAGAAGCGCATTAACTTAAACACTCACAGCTCATTCTATGCTATAGAACTTGGTCACGAATGGTCAGTAGTTCACTGAGACCGACCAAACAAAGATTTTTTCCTTTAAGTGACACAAGTGATGAAAAAACTAGGCTAAGCTTTGGAAAGTTCAAAAGCTGTTTAATTTTTGTTTTTAAATACTAATTAATGGCAAAAGTTGCACTATGCTTTCTTGTAATAAAGGATACCGTTATTCTAGCTGATATAATTGGCTCAGAAACACCCTACCTATTATTAACAGTCCCATTTAATTAATAGGGTATTTGGATATAATATGGTAAACCTATGAAATGTATGTATACTGCAGTGGGCGATATTATTTTTTAATGATGTTAAACTAATTATTAAATTATTGTACTGTTTAATATTAACGAAATTTTAGTTACGTACAATATTATTAGGAAATATAAATTAGATTAAAGGACAAACTTAATAGAGAATTATTGCAAGTTGCCTTATTAAGCTCGGGAATTATTAATACCGGCCTTATTTAAATAGTGCTTGTACTCATAATTTAGAGTTATTGCAAATCATGTTGACAGTACCATTAACCTAAAAAAAAAGGAGAAACATTTTTTGTTGTTTTTGTTTATTGTTTTGTGTTGTAGGGTTTGGTTTAACCCAATTAAAAAATACATTTGAAAAAGCAAGGTTTTAAGTATTGTTACTTCTAAAAACTTCTCGATTTTGTGCTCGGCAGCCGTTCGGTTTATACGAACAGATCTGAAATTAAAATAAGACCAAAATAAGGCACGACCTAAAACCGACATAAATAATGCCAGGCACTATCCCTATTAAGAGAGTCCTTATCCCACCATGCATCTGCGCAAGCTCAGATGTCAAAATAAGGCCGGTATTATTATTGCCAGGCCTTATTTTACTGTGCAATATTTCTCTAATGTTTGGTCTTTCGGCTTAACCCAAACTTAGAAAGGCAAAACAAATGATATGCCGCTTTTAAAACCTTTTAAGAGGGTTTCCTTTTGACGAATCTACCGCCATATATGGAACCGGCGCTTTTACCCAGCCTGTCAATTTCAAATATTTCGGGTGTCAGACTGGACAAACACGTCATTTTTTTGTCGGACAAGTTTACCATAATATTTTACATGCAATTTTTGAACATTTTGCCAAAAATTGTAAGGGTTACAGTCATGAAACCATAAGGCTAAAACTTATGTTTCGGGTATCCGACTAGGTGGGTTTCGTGACTGTAACCCCTATGATTTTGGCACAATTTTTAAAAATTGCATGTAAAACATTGTGGTAAAATTTTCCAACAAAAATAGTGACGTGTTCGCCCAGTCTAACACCCGAAACATTTGACATTGACAGGCTGGGTTAAAGCGCCGCTTCCATATATGGCAGTATAAATATTCTAGTAGATTTGTTAAAATAAACCCCCTTAAAAGGTTTTGAAAGTGTTTTTATCATGAAGACCATTTTATTACTGGCCCAAGGACTATTGCGGTAATAGTGGTATTCTTGTCCCATATTTTATCTGTCCTCTTTTTATGGTAGTATTCATTTTCCTTTTCTTTTTAGAAAAAATACTACTTGCCAAAAAACTGTTTCTCCACCTTCTTGTATCAAGGCTTGGCCCCTCAGCTATTTGTTGAATGTGTTTGTTATAGATGGCCACCCTTCTACTTTTTCCAGATTAATGCTAGGTTACCTTAGAACATTTCTTTTTTACAAATAATCTTTGTTATTTCACTATTAATCCTATTGATAGTTTTGCCAACAAGAGATGTCCTTGCTTTTTATATTCACTTTCTTAAACTAATCTCTAAACCTGGTATGCTGATAGGCAAGAAATCTGCTACATATACCTAAGTGTAAGTTCTGCAGAACAAAAATGTAGCGGTACTTTTTTAAAGCTCTTACTCTAAGGCCTCTTTCACGATACAGCGTCAGCATCAGCGGTCAGCGTTGAGCGGAAAATGTAAGAGCGCTGTCTTTTGATCTTTATGCGAGAATTAAAAACTTGTTTTTTAAACTCAGCCGCTCAACGCTGAGGCTGGTTATCGTGCACCGAGCGTTAAGGCCTCCGACACGATACTAAGCGTCAGCGGCCAGCGTTGAGCAAAAATGTGAGAGCGCTGTCTTTGATCTTAATGCAAGAATAAAAGATGCTGGTTATCGTGCCCGAGGCCTAAACCATTTTAGATGTTTTTTTTTGAGAAATATATTGTGTTTTTTTTATTATAAAAACATGTTAGATGCTAAAGTTTTCTTTATTTGATTTAAAATTATAGAAATTATAATGCGTATCACAGGTAGACATATGATTAAATTAGGGATTTTTTAACACTTTAATTACATGTTTATCTAACGAAAAAACTAAAAACAAATTTTTTAAAGTGGCGTCTCCCTAGAGATACTTCTGTATAATTCAAGAAAGTTTTCAGGAGATAGTAAGTTACATAATTTTTCCTGCTGTGCCGAGACGGTATAATAGAGAAGCGATGAAATATTTATAAATGAAACCGTTTTCTCTGCCGCAGTAGCCCGCATCTGCTCAGGATTCGATACAGAAAATTTATTCGCCAACGAGGTGCTCGATTTTAAACGTTAAACGCATTTAGGTTATTTTAGAAATTTTGTTTTTATGTTTTAAGTCTCCTTTATTTATTTAAATAGGCGGCATTTTTAGAGAAATAAAGGCAATCCAAATACAGGATGTATCAAAATTTAGAACAAATATTTTGTGGCCGTATTTTTGAGGTCAAAATAAAACCCTTATTTTCTTTAAACCTATGTCCTAAACTGCACTTTCTTTGAGATACAGCTATCGTTAGTAGCGCTCTTTTGCTCCCTCACCTAAAAAAAAAAAGGAAAACAAAATATCAATAATGACAAGCACAATGTGATTATGCAACACAAAGAGATAAGGTAAATAAACATTACCAAAACAACAAGTCATAGTGGTTTAAGACATTTTGATAAATTGAATTTTTGACTGAAGTTGTTAAGGAAATTTTTGACATAATATGTAGTTATGAACTGAAGTCTGAAGTTTAAGATATTTTAAACCATCTAATATTCGACTAAAATCGTTTAAGACATTCTTGACATATGTAGTTATGGACCGAAGTCGTTTAAGATATTTAACCCATCCTATTTTTGACTGAAGTCGTTTAAGACACTTTTGACATATGTAATTATGAACTTAAGTCTTCTAAGATATTTTGACAAATCTTATTTTTGACTAAAGTCATTTAAGACATTTTGGACACTTGCAAGTATGGACTTAAGTTGTTGAAGACATTTTTGACATATGCAATTATAGACTAAAGTCGTTCAAAGCATACTGACCTCTCTAATTTTATACTAAAGTCGATTAAAAGACAACATAATTTTTAACTGATCCCGTTTAAGACATTTTAAATATACACTACTCAAAGAATTATCGCATATGCTCGATTTCTTCCATAAGCTTCAATACAAAAATGCTTTCATTAAAATGGCCATATCTCTTTTAATTATTAAGATATCAAGACAATTAAAAAAATAAAATGTTAAGAAAACGTGAAGCTATAACTTTACATTAACCATTGTTTTTACTGTTAGCAATAATTCCTACGGGGTGATAAAAAAATGAAAAAATGGATAATTTTGAATCGCCCTGTATGATGTGCTGTTGAAAGGGAGTAGTCAAATTTGTGATTATAAAATATTAGAAATGGGTAAGGGTATAAATTATTAACAAATGAGATTTCTCCCTTTTAACAGCACATTATATAGGGCAATTAAAAATTATCTATTTTTTCAATTTTTTTTTATCACCCCTTAGGATTTATTGCTAACAGTAAAAAACAATGGTTAATATAAAGTTATAGCTTCACGTTTTCTTAACATTTTACTTTTTTAATTGTCTTGATATCTTAATAATTAAAAGAGATATGGCCATTTTAATGAAAGCATTTTTGTATTGAAGCTTATGGAAGAAATCGAGCATATGCGATAATTCTTTTGAGTAGTGTATGTAGGTATGAACTGAAGTCATTTAAGACCTATTGACCTACCTTATTTTTGACTGAAGTCGTTTAAGACATATTGACCTCCCTAATTTTCGGCTGATGTCGTTTAAGACACTTTTGACAGGTCTGATCTTTTTACTCGTCGTTAAAGACATTTTTGGTTTATGTAATTATGGACTTAAGTCGTTTAAGACATTTTTGACATACGTAGTTATAAACGAAAGGCGTTTAAGACATTTTTGACTTATGTAATTATGGATTTAAGTCTTTTAAGACATTTTTGAAATATATAATTATAGACGAAAGACGTTTAAGACATTTTTGACGTATGAAGTTATGGACGAAAGTCATTTAAGATAGTTCGTCCTATTAATGAAGATTCAACAAAGACGTAATTTTCGACTGAAGTCACTTTGACAGATGTAATTTTCGATTGAAGAATACTTTTGACATATGTATTTATGAATTAAAGATGTTTAAGATATAAGTACCATAAAACAGGAATAATATTAAAAACTAAGTTACCTAACAAATTAACTAAAAAATTTAAATTACACAAAAGAAAAAATGTATAAAAAAGCAAAAAAACAAACAATAGAGAATCAAGAAACAACGCAGGAAAATTCCGGAATAATACCATTTTAAAAACGGTCACATAATCTCGACAAAAATGACAATATTGACAACATAAAGAAATCAGGATACACGCTATATCGGCACAGAGTAAACGCAAACAGCGTAAACTTCAGCGTTTTATCTAGAAAGCCTAATTTGCGTAACTGAGCGGCTTATAGCGAACACTGAGGGTTGCTGGCACGTACGATGCTTGTAATAGTCAATAAAGTGGTGTTTTTGCACCTAAGAATTTCAGTGTATCCTTTGTTCTTCTATATAAATGTTGTATATACACGGTACATTACAATTTATGTTAAGGAAAGTTTACAAGTATATCCTTTAGATACGATATTTTCTGATATCGATAGGGGTGTCTCTAAAGACAATCTGAACCTTTCGGTAAAGAATTTAATGACAATTCTACCCTTAATCGTCCAGGTGATTTGCCTATTTTAACTTGAAAATAGCTGACTTTTAAATAAATTGTTTATTGAAAAACGGTTATATGAAATTTAATTTAGAAAAAATATAGCTTCTGACATAACATTTAAAAATCATAGTGGACCGATTAAAGGTCAGGTCCTCACATAACCGCAATGAGCTCGTGGACGTGCGTTGTCCTGGTGAAATGTAGGGGATGCGGTGCAAAACGTTTTGTATTTAATTCAAACTGCAGGTAGTATGAGTAAATTATACCACGATTATCGTAAAATAGATCTTTACAAGTAAGGTAACACAGTTTTAAGGTTTGACCACATTTAACCACACTGAGTCCTGCACCGTAGCACGGCCGGGTCTCGGTTTTGTAATGTATCGTTGTAATTAAATGCCGTAGGCTTAATAGCACCGCTTCGTGCCCGACGACATACCCCGCACCGCATTTTAACAAGTAAACAAAATATCACCAACCAACCGTTTTACGTCACGCCGCGTCGGCTGCGACGCTTTTTAATTAGTCACTGCATCGAACTTGTGATGTTTATAGTTTATTTGATTTCTTGAAATATAAATTTAAAAAACAAAACATAACAATATATTTGTAAGTGTCTACCTAAACAATAAAATTAATTTTAAATACTTATTAAATTACTTCTTCTTGTCTTGTTTGTTTACAAAAACTAACCTTTATCCACTAACTTTTAATTTTTATACGTAATAAACTGAAATAAAAGGTGACGCCCGTAAACTCAAAGCTTGGTTCCGGGAACATCGGCGCTATCCGATCCACGTATAATTTCATTGGCTGGGCATGTTTCAGAGGGCTCCGTGCGGTTATGTGTGGCTCGACCTTAAAACGGATTGTAACGACGCAAGGCACACTAAGTTCCCAATATTATGTTTTTTACCCCGGTACTTTATTTCAATTAGGGCAATAACATAAAATGTATAAACTTTATTTTTATATTCTGAATAATAAATCTTATTTTGATATAATTATTTTATTGTAAAGCATTTTAGTATTTTCGTCTTCAACCCGGATGAAATATTGGAACTTACCTGTGATTCTGTGTTGTCGCTGCGTTGTGTTAACGTCTTGTGCAGCTCTGTATTAACATCTAGTAAGATTTTAAATGCTTCTTGTTTTGCTATATAATATAATATAAATAATATACAGTGTGCTCGAAAAGGTCTTGTCGAAAATGCTAAGGCTAAGAGTAAGCTAAAATAGGGTTAGTATGAAGGTCTCTACCAAACATACCGTGCTTTGTGATTGGGTTTGTGATTAAAAAGCCAAGTTCAAGTGCACCCCCTTATATATCCCTCTTGGCCCCATACTTGACGCCCTGTATAGGCACAAAGGTTTATTTTTAGCGATAAAAGAAGTAGATGAAGGAGCACAGAGGCCCCATTCTGTGTGTTGAATTAAATTTTAGGGCATAATGAATGATGAATAAATAAACTTTTACTAATTTAAATTAAAATACACAAACTTTTTAAATCGTTGTATCCTTAAAACTTTGTTTTTGACATGCCGTTGTTAGCCATCAATTTAAAGCTGTAATTAAAAAGTTTTCTTGTTAATTATAGTCCCTAAATTGTCTTTTGTATATTTTTTTGCTTTAAATAATAAATTAAATAATAAATACGTATACCTGTATTAAGTGGTAACTTACCAGGTTTGTATCTGATTTATTTATTTAAATATTTTGATTACTTACTAATAATATACAGGGTGTTAAATAATATTGTTTAAAAATTAAGAGGAGATTTTACAAAAGAAAATATAAATAAAAGTTTGTATAAACATGGGTCCGCAAATTTTTCGTTCTCAAGATACAGTGTTAAACTTTTCAAAAAACTGAAAAATTTAGAAAATACTTATTTTAGTAAAAATTGTTTGATTAAATAAAAACCATATTAAAATACGTATTTATTGTTGTTGTTACATACCTGCAAATAAAACATTATAAAACCTAATTTTTAAAATTAAAAGTTCTCGTAATGCCATAGAGTAAGGAAATTATAAGAGTTATCATGGAATAGCCGATTTAAGGACAGGTCATGCGAAAACTCCCAATATAATTTTATTCGTTTCTCGTTGAAATACCGCCAGTTAGTCATTTCAGTAAGCTTACGTGTCTCCCCACCGCTGATGTTACACGAGGCGAGGCTTCGACCGACGCATTTAAAGTGTAAACTGGAAAAATTACAAGCCTGCCGCAAAAAGCGGTACGAAAATTTTAGCATGCCATGGTTTCTCTTATCCGTAGGTATGTTACTTTATGGTAATGCTTCTTGTATGATCTAAAATTATACAATTAGGTGGATTTTTTTCTTTTAATCTAAACAAGATACAAAAACAAATTACAGACATAAAAGCTGTATTGTCTTTTACCTAATCTAAAAAAGCACAAAAATTTTACACACATTTACTCTTTTAGTGGCGTACCATTGTTTTTTCTTTCGTTAGAAATATTCTTTTAGTTGCCACTCAAAATGCCATTGGGCCATATCTCACATTTAGATACACAGAGCCAAGTTGCCTTTTAGTGATTTAGATCAGTCATGAATTTATATTCGTAAACACCGAACACAAATACGAAAGATACCGAATGAATGATGAATGATATTTATATCTAGGCGTTTAATATAGACAACCCGTAAAACATTCCCAAAACCATTAGTAATCAAAGGAATAAAGAATATCAGCTGTAATATAGCGCTAAAACTCAAAAACACTCGGAATAAGACGTGAAATAATTCGTTGCCGCAAATAGCAACAATCTTTCACTCGGTATTTCGACAGAATAAAAGCTTATTGGCAATGAAATATAAAATGTTTCGAAAGATCTTTTGCATTGAAATATGAAATATTTTGAAAGATGTTTCGAAAGATCTTTCTCAATGAAATATAAAATGTTTCGAAAGATCTTTCGAATATTAAAATCTTCGGAATACGAATATTCGAATATCAAAATCTTTCGAATATGCACACCACTATTGCCTTTTGCTGATTTTTACGACCTCGCGCAGTAAACAAACTTGAGGCTCACCGAAAGGTTTCTCGTACAGGCGCATTAAAAAGTCATGTCCGGTACCGGACCTAAATCTTTTAAAATCAATAAATAATTTAAAAATCTTAAAATCTTAGTATCTTAATGTGTAAAGAAAAATATTTGTTATATATTTATATAACAATTTATATTATTTTACATTTCTTTACGAATATAAATTAAGTAGTGATATAAAAAAAATATAATGGACACGATACGTTAACAGTGAATAAGGACAAAGATTTGCTAAATTATCTTTAAAGAAAAGGAAAACGGATTACCTGAATCACGTTGACAGGAATAATAATTTAATATCGTGAGTTTAAAGACAAAATTTAAAATGTTACTACAATAAATAACGCTTTTGGCAATAATATTATTAGAATATTTAAAAAATAGTATATTACATTACAAGTGTGGAAAATGACTAATTTTACACGAGTGGGAATATTGTAGCACGTGGCGATGGCCGAGTGCGACAAACCCACGAGTGTAAGAAAGTCATTTTCACACGAGTAGTGTACACTATTTTTCCTACGACCACAAATTATTCACCAAAAAAAAAAAAATTAAAGTTTGTCTGTTCAGAAAAAATAAAAAACAATTGAGAACTTTGCAACACTAGGGTGATATTTACTTTGCAACACTAGTGTGATATGTACTTTCCTCAATCTATTATACTGTTTTGACAATATTTTTACATCGAAAATCACCTACCTAGAAGCATTATATAACTTTTCTCATTTTGGAATTTAAAAAGGCCCTCACTTAATAAAAATTGTATGGTTTTGTTATGTAATAACGGTAATTGTTTAATACGGTTTTCTGCTATTATAAGGGTTTTTTAAAAATTATCGATACTTACATATTGTAGACACTCTTCTAAATAAAATGTAAGTGGTGCATATCCAAAATATTCCGTTTTTAAAAAATATCAGTAAACAAACTTACGGGACCGGGGAGTGAAAAGGGGTGCTGGGTGGGGTAAAATTGGTAAAACGTGTTAATGAAACTCAACATCACATGTAACATTAAGTAAAAATTACAGTTTTTCATCATATTTTTAAGAAAAAATATAAAAAATATGAAAATTGTAAATGCATAACCTAAAGTCCTAAAAGTAAGAAAAAAACGACTACCAGTACCAAACGTCAGTTACCATGCAAAATATGGAAAGCATTTGGCAACGTCGGAAGGGTCTGATTCTATTTATGAATGGATAAAAGAAAGTGGATTCATAAAGTGTGTATTAGCCTTAGGTTTAATTAGGGATTAAAAAAAAAAGATTTAACTAGTTGTTTGAGTACACCAAGAAAGAGAGAAAGGAATTTGATCTATAGGCTTTTTTCTCTGGCGCTTTAAGTCGAACGGTCAAGCGGCAAGGCTGCCTCTATAAGGTGCATGCTCAATGGTAGAAGGGAGATTTTTAATTTGATCTACTTACCTGACAACACTGAGTCACTGAGCGAGCTGTCACTGAAAGTTGTTTTTGTGGTAATGTCTATTTTTGTTTATGTTTTTATTTTTTCGGAAATTTTATTATTACTCTTTTCAATATTGGAAGAAAGCTTATACTGTGCAGTAACTTAACGTCAATAAGATGATTTTCGCTAATTTGGGTTCTACTGTTTAAGGTAAGTAAAAGCTTTTTTACTGTCACTACAATAAATATGTCACTTGCAAAATCAATAGCAGTTTTTAGAATGACAGTAAAGTACTTTGCAACACTAGTGCTGTAAAGTACTTTGCAACACTAGTGTGATATAACGTATTTTCTATGCATGAAACCAGTGTGCTATTTGCTATTTTCACAAGTGGTCGTAGGAAAATACTTATTACGTTCTAATTATTGAAAACTGTCAGAGTAGCAAATCAGGTGATAAAATTTCAATAATTCAGTTACATTGTTAAAACTTATGTAATACATTTAGTTGATATACTTACCTATTTTACTTTTTTTAATTAGCCCCGGATCCTTGTTTTTGTAACGAGGGGCAAAACTTACTGTATGCCGCCACGCCCGGCCTTTTCTTAAGAAAAATGTAAAGAGCAAAAGAAAAATTGCTTTCTTTTTAAATACCTATGTATAATAACAAATTAAAAAACGACCAAAAAAAAAAGGTCTTTCTCTCTTACAATCGCCACTTTTTATACATTCCATGTTTCAATTTGCCGCCCCTTGCGAAGGTGTCACTCGTGGCAGACACCACTGTTTGCCCCCACTCCTCTTAGATCCGGTACTGCTTATAATACTTTTTTTCCTTAAATGCGGCAACAATTGACATATAGCGTATTAGACGTTTTTGATGTAACTGTATTTTTAAAATTTATTTAAATACGGTACTGACTCAACGTCCTTTAAACGAAAAAGCGGCGATAAATTCACATGATTCTGCCCGATACTTCGTTTGGCGCCGCCGGGCGCGTTTTCCTTCGATTTGCTTGCGCACAAACTTATTTTTTCGCCCATGAATTGTAACTTTTGTTTCGCGCAGGTAACAAGCCTTGGCTATCCATCGAGATCAGTGCCTGGACTTATTAAATGTAATTAAGTTAATAGGCATTGATAGAAAATACTATTTAAATGTGTTAAAAAGGAACTAAAGTCTTAGAGTAGTAGCTACTCTTTTAACCCGGTCTTTCGGTACTAAAATGTGGTAATTTATGTTTATAATAAGGATCAAAATAACAGCATTTTGTATCGGTCGTAGAAAATAAATATTCTGTTGCTAAAGAATTTTTAACATTTTTATGTTTTACCCATCTATTATTGATCTGTAATACCTTAGAAACGGAATATGTTATGGTAGCAATAATACCTGCTATCACACCTAGGGCATTATAAGCGGGCATTATGATAATGCCCGCTTATAATGCCCTAATGCACTAATATGGAAATTTTATTGCTTATCCAATTTTATTTCTCTCACAATAATGATCAAGTTTATACAAAAAATAATTTTTCTTTAAACTAGGTACTAAAAATTAAACTTTATTTCCAAAATAAAAATTACAATTTTGAAATGTCCCGGAAAATGTAGCTGATCCCACTATAGAATGGTCGGTGTTTTTGTGATGGTAGCAGCGGTGGTAGCACTAACGCTATTTTCTATAGAAGAACAGTCCATTAAATAATTTTCAATAGTCGATACGGAATTAACCTCGGAATTAACTGAATTGGCAATCATTTTGGCTACTTTGTTTTTGGATGAAATACTTTCTTCTATATATCCTTCAGCTACTGAAGAGCTTTTCCATTTCCCATGTTGTTTTAGCGTTTCAAACGAACCACCTGCCTCAACAAGTAAAGTTGACGATGTGCGACGCAAACAGTGGCCGGTGTAAGCTTCTGCATTATCCAATTTTTTTTGCGATCAATGTTGGGACGCTTCCTATGGTATTTTTTCAATGGGTTGTACTGTACATCGACACTTTCTATAGTTAAGAAAGAATCTTCGCTCCTTTATTCCAGCTGGTCTTAATGTTGTGTACTTTTTATTAAATTTAAAACGCCTAAATCTTCTTCAATGATAGTAAAACTTTTTGAAGTTAAAGTTTTAGTTTCTGGTACCTTTATAACCAAGACTGTTCCTCTATCTTCAATCTCATCAATAGTCATTTTGACTAACTCATCTTGTCTTAAACCTCCAAAAACACCCATTAACAATATGACTTTGTGTACCAAGTAGATATCATCAGGAGCCTTCTTAATAAATTTTAATATTTGTTTTCCTTCCAAAACTTTAGACTTCTTCGGGACGTATCCTTTCGACTTAACTTTTAAAAATGATAGGAGACGATGGTATTGCGAAATGTCTATATTTTCATAGACCATCAACGTAGACCTTAGGGTGGAATACTTGGTCCAGAGAGAGTTCGGACTGTATTTTTCCGACTAAAAATAATAAAGTTTGTTAAACATATGTACTAAAATAAAATAAATAACTTACCAGTTCCTGAAAATATGCCATTAAAACGGTTTCGGTTATTTGAAGAATTGCGTTCCCATCTTTCCAAATACCAAATATGCCATACTCTCGATCATACTGTTGCCTTGATTTAACTGGCAAAAGATTTTCGGTCGCTTTTATGGCCTTTTCTCTTATATTTTGTGGAATTTCTTCCATTTTGAGCAAATCGTTAAATACAAAATGCCAACTCAAAAGTCAAACTTAACAACAGTCATTATTTACTTACGTATACAGGTACAGGTGCAACTTATTTTCAGGGTATTATAGTTCTAGTAACGCCCTTGATACATAAATAGCTATTATTGCTTTTAATCTGTTTAAAACCTTTTTAATAAGTACCCACACGTATGAAAACTGCACTTTAAAAAAGTGCTTTAATTTCGGAAAAATTCAATGGGTACATTAATATAATTGAACGCAATTTTCACATTTTCCACTGCAGTGCCTTGCCGCCTTTTGTTTGTTCGTCTCCTATTTATAAAGCCACACTAGATGATTTTATAAAGCGAGTAATTCTTTTATTTATCCATTGTATTACCCCGGACAAAAAAGGGGAAAAGTCAGGGTTTTGCAGGAGAAAATTTAATGTTAAGGACAAGCTTATGAAATGTTTTAGAAAAGGGGAATTAGGTAAGATACTATCTTAATTACCAGGATGATCAATACAAACCAGTCAAAGTAAAGGTCGCCTATTAATAAATAGGCAACATACACGTTCAGAAAGTACACAGGCAATGTGTGAACAGAAGACGGTCTAACGCGTATAAAACACTATTAGGCAAAGATTAGACAAATGATGCTAGCATGAAAACAAGATGACCCGTCATTCCAGCTTTGTTGTTGCTTTACTGGCATATATACAGCACCAGTTAAGTCAAAAGGTTAACATGCAGTACTTAAAAAGAACGTTTAACCCAAGGAAAATAAACTCTTTAATAAGGAGCGCTCGATCCCATTTAGCTTATGTTCGCTAAATTTTGTGACGTAATCTTTTCCCATAATTTTTTGTTTACAATCGTACTGGAAGGTTTTTTTCGAGGTTTTAGTGTTAGTTTCTTGCTTTTTAGTCATTGGACTTTTATATATGTTTAGTTTTTACTGTTTGTAGTTAAATTAAGTAGTTATTAGTACTGCAGTTACAGAGAATGCCTATTTCTTAACGCACTGTGCATCGGACCCGCTTGGTTGTTGCTTTACCAGCCTTTATACCTTTTCCCTTAGCTGAACCTGTATATCTTTTATTTTAACTGAACGTGTATACCCTAAAGTGGGAACGAAACATATCGGTGTCAATTTATTTTAATTCACAAAGTAGTTTCGGTCATATTGCTTTGACGTGTTATGACGTCACATCTCCCAGTTTTCGGCCATGTTGTTCAGTGCCGGAGATATACAGTTTATTGTATTAGTAGAACAACCGTTTACACAACACTTTTTAATTATTATTAAGTTGTAAATTATTTTCCTTTAAATAAAAAACATTTGGAATTACATCTTTTAACCAATATCACTTCCAAAACAATGCAAAATAAAATGCGCAAATTCTAGACGCCACTGGATTGATCATCAGCTTTGATTTTACCCAGTCTTTGTCAACTTTTCTCCGTGGAGTGCCCTTCTTTGCGTTCTCGACCTCGAACCGTCTAAAAGTTGAGGATGTGTCGCAATTTTATAAATATATACTAACCTTGGTTTAGCAGTGTTTTTGTTTAGGCACTGGCTAAACGACCGCCGGCGGTTTTGTTCAATTATAAAAAGACTTATCTATTTACGTATATGAAAACCGCCGAAAATGTAACCTAATTTGTTATTACCGGCAGTTTTAGTTATTACCTTTGCTGTCTATCTCCAGTCAAAACGACTGGATTGCAAAACAAGGAGATCTATTTCATTATTTTGACATTTTATACATTAAAATATATCTAGTATAATTTTCCAAAAAGAACATAATAAATGTTTTTTGGTTTGTTTATGTTGGCATTCTTGAGCTTCTTATTGGCCAGAAAACCTACGTTTTTTATTTAGGTTTTTATTTCCTTTTAGAATATTTAAATAAGAAAACAAATTTTATAAACATTTAATTAAAGATGTCGAAAGACCATATTTTCTAAAAATACAAAATTATAATCCTTGGAAAGTCACAAAATTTCCCTTTGATCCCAAATTCAGCGTGTGGATATTAACAAAAATTTATTGGTGATATATAAGCTCGGTATTTGCCATGGAAGAGGTAAAAATAGGCTTAAAAGGGACGGTTTATTTCGAGCTTTATTAAAAGCATGTAAATAGGGACTTAAAGGCTTTGAGGTTCGGCTTACATGAAAAACAAAACGACTTGTAATGTAAAAAACCAGCTTTTCAAGCACAGTGTAGTAATATGTATACTTGTTTACAAGGGTTTGTTGAGTTTTAAGTTTCTCCCACATAACCCTTTATACTCATAGAGCACTTTTCTTAAAGATTTTTAGGTACGAAACTGTATGATAAAGCTAATAGTATTTAGCTTTTCTCGTTATGATGAGTTTTACTATGCAAAAAATATTATACGCGTGTCTACTTAATTTTGCACCATATGGAAAAGTTTTATATTATTACGAAAAAAGAATGATTCCTTATAAAATGTTCATGGCATGGTCTAAAACCTAAAATACAATCATCAGATATTATTTTTTGCAGAGGTATACGAGAAATGTAAAAAAATATGAATTTTGCTCAAGAGGAAAGTAAGTAGGGTAGGGCGGGGCTTGTTGAGCATAGAGGTAAGTTGGGCAATCAAAATATTTTAAAACTATCGACCGCACGCGAAAGCATCAAATAGCATAAAGAAAGGGTTGCGCGAGGGGAACTCATTGTACGACCACTAGTGGTGACGCAGCAGTCGAGAAAAGTATCCGTGCGCATTGTTTATTTTGTGATTAAAAAGTAAGATAATTGCAAGCCCGAAAATTTTATCTGTGATAGTTAAATGTATTCTGTTCTCAATCAGGTAAGTGTTAATCTTAAGTAAATTTATTGCAGTTTTAATATGTATAAAGATTTTGGATATAACGTTAACCGGTTTTTAAATAAATTTACTTTTTCTTTAAAATTTCAGGTTAGGGTTAGTTGAGCTACAGTTGCCCAACTAACCCCACGGTTTTAAGTATAAAATGTCATATTTTTTTATTTTATAGGATACGGACTTATAACAGTAAGACTACTAAAGTCTCCTTAGTTTTTAAAAGAGGCTGCAACCCGAACTTTGTACAAGCAACAAAGAAAACGAGCTGACCTATCTAACTTAAATCTTCTCTGAGAATAGTTCAACCATACCCAAAGGCTGGTCCAAGAAAAGGAGCCAAATTAAACAAAAGATAGAGAAAAGCTGCAATTTTAACAGATACAGAAAGCATTACAAGAGAAGCAAAATAAAACCGCTAAATGTAATTCCAAATGTTTTTATTTAAGGTAAAAGAAATTACAACTTATTAATAATTAAAAACTGTTGTATAAAAGGTTGTTCTACTAATACAATAAACTGTATATCTCCGGCACTGAACAACATGGCCAAAAAATGGGAGATGTGACGTCATAACACGTCAAAGCAATATGGCCGAATGTCGTGACCTTATATAGACCGACTTTGGTTGCTCACAACATTTGTTCCATCTAAAAAAAACCACTGGCCGCGTCTCATAACTTAAATTAGGCATTTTTCTCCATTTTCATTTTAATTTTTCCAATCCAGATATTGACTATTTTTAGAAATTGTCTACATAATCTTTTAGTGATGTATTGAGCTATAGATAATAAACTTGATTACTTAAGCAGCATGGGGTGATTTATATTTTACACCAAACATTTTAGTGCTTATTCAAAAGTTTACTCGTTTTTTGCGTTTAAAAGATAATATATAAATTGCCTTAATTTTTAAAGGGTTATATAAAAAGATGAATAGATGGCTAAAAATAGGAATTATGATAATAAGTTTTAAAAGCTTTTTAAAATATCTTATTAGTGGTAATACAAAACAGTCTGGTTCATTTAAAAATGCTATTTTACTATTAAACTCAGTAAATTGCGGAAAATGATCAAAATCGTGATTTTTTTTGAGATTTTGTAGGGTCCCCGAGACTAACACAAGTATAATACCCTTATCTATAATATACAAGGTGTTACAGAATGTTGTCAAGAAAATTTAAGGGCAGATTCTACTACTGATTGTGTTTGAATATCTTAAATATCCTTCAACTTATTTTGTTTTATCCTGGCAAAGTTATTTATGGCATTAAGGGGGTAACTTATTACCAACTTATTTACATTAAAATAAGTCCAATGGCGTCTTAGGCGGCACCTGAAAGTATCTTTCTAACAAAAAAACCGTACGCCACTGTCTGTGTAAATGTGTGTAAAATTTTAAGCAGATTAAGCAAATAAAAATACAGCTTTTATGTATCCATTTTTTTTTGTATTTTGTTAGGTTTAAGAGGAAAAAAGGTAAATCCACCTAATTGCACATTTTTTTCTTTTAAAAATTGGGTCTCATAAATTTTTATTAGCAATTATGTAACAACAACAATAAATACTTATTCATTAAGGATCTAGTTTAACAATTTTTACAAAAATATGTTTTTTTCGAAATTTATGAGTTTTTTTTAAATTAATACCTGTATCTTGTAAATTTGCATATACATGTTTATTAAATTTTTCTTTATATTTTTAAAAACGGAATCTGCCCTTAATTTTTCTTAACAACATTCTGCAACACCCTGTAATTAAAGGTTATGCTTATATTAAATATTTTAGGGGCAATGCCGAATAAATTCGTTATTTTAAATGATTTTAAACCCCATATGTTTTTTTTTTGCGGCACAAAATTTTTAACTATTTCACCATTCAGGGGGCCCGAGATTTTGACCTGTATCAGTACTCTCGACCGCCCTGTATATCATACTATTTTAATAAAAGCCTAAAAATATTTTAACGTACATTAAACATTCAATCCAACTTATGGCAGACAAGCAATTTTCTTCACGGCAAAAATGACCCCGTATATCCATGAATGGTCTAAATTTAAACCGAAGTCTGGCAGCCAGGGTTATTAATCTTTCTGAACGTGTAATATATGGTCTTAATATTCCTTTTATACTTTATAATCGTGCCGAAAATGCCTTTTGCGGAACCTCTATTTTACTTTTCCTTTCTGATGAGGAAAATTTATGGGACCTATTTATGCATGCAACGAATCCAACTCCTTGGTTATAAACATAAATTTGGGGTAGCTAGGTCAACATACATTTTTGTTTTTGTTTTGATTGCCACCTCTGCTCGTTATGTTATTGATTGTACCTTGTGGCCAGACTTTAGTAAATATAATATTAAATATTTACTTACTATGTATTGAACTTATTAAAACGTGGATTTTTTTAACCCTTAATATTTTTTTTATTATCTATGTAATTTTTTTATTTTTACAAAAGTTTTTAGTATTAAGCAGTTTTATATTTTAGAGATTCTATACAGTTAGCTCAGCACACATGTCTGAGGTTTTCAAATATTTAAAGCATTAGTGTCAAGTGTGAACATAGATTTAAAGAAATCAAATTAAAAAACTCTTAGTAAATATTTATGCTCCCTCTATTCTACTAACTACACTACTCAAGAAAATTATGGCATATGCTCAATTTCTCTCATAAGCTTTCATACAAAAATACTTTGATTTAAATGACCATATCTCTTTTGATAATTAAGTTATTAAGACAAATAAAAAAAGAAAATGTTAAGACAACGTGAAGCTAAAATTTTGTATTAACCGTTGTTATTTACTGTTAGCAATACATCCTACGGGGTGGGTAAAAAAGTTTGAAAAAATAAATAATTTTTAATCGCCCTATATAATGTACTGTTAAAAGGAAGAAATCTCATTTGTAAATAATTTATACCCTTGCCCATTTCTGATATTTTATAATCATAAATTTAACTACTTCCTTTCAACAGAACATCATACAGGGCGATTAAAAATTAATGGAGCATATGCGATAATTCTTTTGAGTAGTATACTTTATAATGTTCGGTTTCAGATAATTGACGTGGCATTTTTTACTAACAAAGTCCAAATTTAAACAAAATATTATTTGGCTTTTATCCATCATTAAAATATATAGTTAATAAATATTTTTATGTTTTACCCATCTATTATTGATCTGTAATACCTTAGAAACGAAATATGATATGGTAGCAATAATACCTGCTATCACACCTATGTAATCCACGTTTTAACACATTATGATAATGCCCGCTTATAATGCCCTAATGCGCTAATTTGGAAATTTTATTGCTTATCCAATTTTATTTCTTTCACAATAAAGATCAAGTTTATACAAACATCTGTATTAGAATAAAATCACTAACTTACCAGTTCCTGAAAATATGCCATTAAAACGGTTTCGGTTATTTGAAGCATTGCGTTCGCATCTTTCCAAATACCAAATATGCCATACTCCCGATCATACTGTTGCCTTGATTTAACTGGCAAAAGATTTTCGGTCGCTTTTATGGCCTTTTCTCTTATATTTTGTGGAATTTCTTTCATTTTGAGCAAATCGTTAAATAAAAAATTCCAACTGACTAACTGATAGAAACATCAAAGTCAAACTTAACATTAGTCATTATCTATACTTACGTATACAGGTACAGTTGCAACTTATTTTTTATATTGCGAACAAATAATGTAATTAATCATTGAAAAACTCTTTTTGGGTAAAATATAAAGCATTGTATGCACCACGGGCTTTACTGGACTACAATGCCCATCAGGTCGAAATATATTTCGACCTTCGGGGCATTATAGTCCTAGTAACGCCCTTGATACATAAATAGCTATAAGAAACTTTAATTTTTAATATACAGTGCTTGTCTAAAGTCAGGACCCCTCCCAACTTTTGAATTGTTTGGTAAATATTTATGAAAACTTGAGGAATTTAGTAAGACAATATAAACCAGATTTTAGACAAGAAATGACAAATATTAAAGTCAAAATGAGAGTTTGGTGCCATTTTTGAAAGAAAAATTAAATGGAAAGGGGGTCCTGTGGCATATCATTTAAAAGCAGCTGACGAGTTTTTATAACCCCAGAATATAAAGTAAACGCCTAAAGGCTCGTGCTGTCAAACTTACCATTCTTAAAAAAGTTTCCCTTATACACTTGTTACATAAATTACAATTTTAATGGCGTATTTAAAAGAGGAGTTCGGAAAATAAGCAGTAATAGTAGTAGCAAAAGTAAATAATGATAACTTTTATGGTAATTGTCTCTTATGTGGAAGCAAACAATTTTAAGCAAATTTGGTATACTGAGTTCTTTTGGGGAAAAAAGTTTTAATAGTAAACGGTTCGTTTTCGAGATATCTATCATCAAAGTTAAAAATCAAACTGACCCTATTTTCACTGTATTCCCCATGCTTTTAGCTAACAACTTTTTATATAACACAAAAAATAAGTTGCCATGCAATATTTTATAAATACCTTTTAAAAACTGTTTTTAACACGCTTTTATTAACTTGGGTTGTAACTATCTATCTATCCATCTGGCTGCCTATGTAACGGAATCTTTGAGCCTAATTTTAACCAACTTCCAGCTATTCGATTTCTTTGAAACTTTGCACACGTATTAAGGAAACATGACAATGCAATAATCTGCAAACAGTATCCCGTTATCTTGTTTTTGATCGCCAGGAAAAAAATTCCATTATATTATAAAAACAACACCTAGGTTGCCATCTGTTGGCAACATTTCAAACTTTGCTATTAAATGAAGAAGACATTTTTTAGTGGGTTGCAATATGTTGGCAACGGTCCAAACATTGCCTGGATTGCCATCTGTTGGCAAAATTTCAAACTTTGCTACTTAATGAAGAAGAAATTTTTTAGTGAGTTGCAATCTGTTGGAAAAATTTTAAAATTTGCTACTCTTGTTCATTAAAAAATTTTTTCGCCATTTTGTCAAGAGTAGCAAAAACTAAAAAATGAAAAATAATTAATAGTTTAAAAAACTAAAAAACACACTTTTATATGCAACCGAACTAAAAATTAGAAAATAATTTTTCATTAAAAAAATATTGTCATTTCATAGTAAAAAGCGTGGGGTGATAAATATATTAAATGTTATAATTATTATATTTGCAAATATCTATGATGGAAAAGTTATGAAAAAATAGTAAAATGCACCCCACGCTTTTTACTATGAAATGACAATATTTTTTTAATGAAAAATTATTTTCTAATTTTTAGTTCGGTTGCATATAAAAGCGTGTTTTTTTAGTTTTTTAAACTATTAATTATTTTATTTATTTTAAACCGTTTTTTATGAAATTGCAAAACCATTTACTTTTTAACGCCGCAACTATGCATATACATTGTATTCTTTTAGCAGTCATTGGCAACTTGATTTAAAATGAAGCCTTTAATTTAATATGAAAAATGCATAAAATTAATAAAAAATTAAGGTTTAAAAACGATGTTTTTTTCCTAAATGAAATAATTAGTGCCGCAATTCTTTTACAAAATTTTGTGCAAAAAAGAGGAATGTAGTGAAAATAAGGTTAGTTCGATTTTCAAATTTGATGATGGATATCTCGAAAATGAAACATTTTGGAGTTTACAGTTCCACTTTTGAGACAAATAGCATTTATATTTAATGAAGTCGTCAGTGGATGAAGTTCTTATGTGACACTTTGTTATTCAGATACTTGTACTGCAATAAGTTGTTATTTGCCTATTTTAACTTAAAATATTGCATTATTTTTTCTTTTAATTAAAATAAAAATAATTTATCTGTTTGTGATCTAAAAACCGTAAAATAAAAATAAAAAAATCTACTTAAAAACATTTTAAAATCTAAATTTTTCTTAAAATAAGTATTTGTGACACAACACCTTTATCAACTGACGTCTTTATTTTATTATTGCACCAATTAATTTTTAATTAAACAATAAAGTTTAACTTGCAGACACGCCAGATATATTGTTATTTCTCTTAAGCAATTTTCCAAGATTTTACTTTAAAACAATATTTCTTGCCTAGCTCATTTATTTTTCCTTTAGGCCATATACCAGACCTATTTTCTCGCTCATTTTTCAACTACAATCTTGTAGAATCTATTAAAATCTTAGTCCTGATCTTTTTATCCCGAAATAAAGGAAGGTTTCATTGTAAACCAGATCTAAGAGGATAAACATTCTTTTTCCTTAAAAAGGCTTTTAAAGGAGCCTATTATTCTGCCTTTTGTTCTAAATGCATAATTAGTTTTAGTATTTTTTTTTATATTTAGGGTGCCCGAAAAATACAAATAAAAAAAAACTTCACGTCAATATGACATATTTAAATTTGTAAAATGATAGTTAATAAAAGCCGAGTCCGTGGCATTGATATAATTAACCACTCTTTAAGGCCTGGACCAGCAAAATAAGGAATTTCATGATAATAACTGATCTCAATTGGATTGCCAATGTTATTAGCTGCGCGAAACAAAAGTTACATTTCATGGGCGACAAAACCGGTTTGTGCGCAAGCGAGTTGAGGGTAAACGCACTTGCGCCAAACAGACTATCCGCATTATCGGAAAGAATTTGTCGACGGCGTCCTGGTTTTCTGTTCGAAGTACGGTAGCTAATGAGCGTTACAGTCAGACCGCGGACGAAGGGTACGGGGGCCGGTGTTTGTATTTTGCCACGGCTTTTAAGTGCGCATTTTCGTCCACCCATTCATTTGTTTACTGCGCGAGGTTGTAAAAATCCGAAAAATGCTTCTTGCCACTGCGGATCTAAATGTAGATTATCTATGTTTTAAAACCCATCTAAGGGGGTTCCTACTGACGAGCCCACCACAAATAATCATATCCCTATATATGGAAAAGGCGCCTTAACTCAGCCTGTCAATTTTTGACTTGTTTCCGACTGGGAGAACGCTTCACTTTTTTTGTCGGATAAATTTACCAAAATGTTTTACATGCAATTTTTAAACATTGCGCTAAAAATGGTGAGTGTTACATTAACGAAACCATAAAGCCTAAAATTGACAGGTTTCGGGTATCGGACAGGGCGGCTTTCGTGACTTACCCTTACCATTTTTGACAAAATCTTTAAAAATTGAATGTAAAACACTGTCGTAAACTTGCCCGCCGCAAAACAAAAGTATATATTTATGTTTTTTATTGACGCACCCTGTATATTATATTACCATTAAAAAGATATTCAAAAGACCTGTCACAAAATACGACATTAAATATATTTAACTTTATTAGTTTTGGAAATATGACCATACAAATCTGGTATTTGGGTAATTTTTAAAGTACCGCCATTTTGCAGTAAAGGTAGTAAATTTATATTACTTTAGAGTTATAAAGTACTTGTCAGGAGCTTTTAAAAGATTTGCCACAAGACCGCACTTTTCATTTATTTTTTTAATGGCGCTCAACTCTCGGGTTGACATTTATATCTGGCGTTTCTTGCCCAAAATTTGGTTTACGCTGTTTTCCTAAAGAGCTTAAATTTTCATGAAAAACTACCAAACAAGTTAAAGTTAAAAGGTGGGGGGGACTTTAGACTTGGACTGTATAAAGTTATTAAAGACGGTATTTATTATGTGCATCTTGAACTTCAATAAATTATTTAACGATTTCTTACCATGGTAAAGCTATTGTTCCTTAAACTAAATTTTGCTTGGGTAATTATTTTTGGGGTAATGAATTAAGCATATTACATCAAAGTTAGCACAAAATACAATACTTATAGGCCTTAAACAAACTAACTTAGCAGAGAGAAATGACATAATTAGAAGTCTTCACCCGAACCTTTTATAACAAATAAACTTCCTCCGTAAATGTATATTTATATTTTGCAGTATTTTCTTTGGGTAAAAATATTTATAATGACTATGACTTTCTCACCATTAACCAACATGGCCGAAAATGGGTCCAATTAAAAATCTTAATTAAAACGAGAATAAATTGGATTCTTAAACAAGACCACCACAACTTTTTAGTCTAAATTACCATTTTAGCACTTACTTACTTTTTATTCATTTGCACGTACCTTGGTGTACAGAGTGAGCAAATTAAAATAGCTAATCATTAAAAATAAATCGTGAATCATTACGAATAGACGATCCTACGTCATTATGTCCAAGGTTAGTTTATATTTATAAGGTTGCGACACATTCTCAACTTTTAGGCGGTTCGAGGTCGGGGACGCAAGGAAGGGCACTCCACGGAGAAACGTTGACAAGACTGGGTAAACTCAAAACTGATGATCAATCCAGTGGCGTCTAGAATTAGCGCATTTCATTTTGCATTGTTTTGGAAGTGATATTTGTTGAAAGATGTAATTCCAAATGTTTTTTATTTAAAGTTAAAGAATTTACAACGTAATAAGATTTAAAAACTGTTGTGTAATCGGTTTTTCTACTAATACAATAAACTATATATCTCCGGCACCGAACAACATGACCGAAAAATGGGAGATGTGACGTCTTAATACGTCAAAGCAATATGGCCGAATGTCGCGACCCTATATAGACCGACTTTGATTATGTCATGCCATTAGAGTTGGTATGTTATACAGGGTGTTTTCTAATTTCGGTAAGAAAATAGGGACTTACTTATCTGCTTATTTTCTGAAAAAAGTTTGTATAAACATATTATGTAGACCCAGAAACGCATTGATTTCCTAGATACAGGGTAATATATTTAAACGATTTTAATGTAATTTGGTAGTAATTTTCATGAAATTATCGGGGTAAATTAGCACTAGCTTAATTAAATTTAATAGGTCCAGTGGCGTCCTAGTATATTCCTAGACCATAAAAAAATACATTGAAGTTTTTGTCTTAGTAATTGGGTGTTAGCGGCCCAAAATGGATAATTTGAGGTTTAAAAAACAGCTCCGAAATGGTCACAAAAACGAAAAAGTGTGTCGAATTGATCATCCATACACCAACTTCTACAGCGTTTTTGAAATATTAAGGCAATCAAAACATTTTAAGCACCTCAAATTAATCATAACTGGCTCAGTTAAAAGGATGCAATTGATTTCAAAATGGTAATAAGTTTTGTAATAAATTAAGACATTCAAGGACGAGAAAATTTTGTGAGCGGCGCAAAAATTAAAAATTTTAGATTAAATAAACAAATTCTAAAAGCTAGAAACAATTGAAAATTGGTCATAGGTATATAATATTTGGTCACAGATACTAAAATAAATAAAAAAATATATATAAAATTTTTAATTCACTAATAGCTACGTAAATATATTTATCACCTCAACATTAACATTCGGAGGTCGTTTCATGCTTTAACAATTGGTCACGAATTGGTCACGCTTGGTCAATAGGTCACATTATTCAGGTCAGCAGTAAATATAGAATTAAGAGAATTAGAGTTATAGAGAAGTTATTTCAAAATTCATTAATTGCCACATAAGAATATTAACACCTCAGTACTGAAGTTGGGAGCTTATCTGAAGCGATAATAATTGGTCATGACTGGTTATGCCTGGTCAATGAGTTGCAGTAATTGGTCAGCGCTAAAAATGTTTGTGATGACCTTGATATTTTAAACACGCTGTAAAAGTTGGTGTATGGATGACCAATTCGTCACACGCGACAATTTATGATCATCTTTTGGTCAAACCTCAAACAAACAGCAAATACCTAAATAAATAATGTTTATATTTAGTATAACAATGCGTTTAATGTGTAGGTTAATAAGATCGAAGTTTGCATAGCGTACTTCGAGAAACCATAGCATCGCCTTCTTGATTGTACTAACGGCTTATTCAGTACAATTCAAAACATCTAGAAGGTGGTGACCATAGGACGTTCCGTAAGTTAACCAAAGTTTACCGACCGGTAAATAGCGGTTTGACATTGGTTTGACAGCGGTAATCGGTAAAAGCGGTTTGGTTTTGGTACGCTTTGGTTTATGTAAATTAGTATTTTGTGATTAACCCATTTGTTTATCATTTGACATGACGCTTATAAAATTATTTTGTATAGTGACGTCTTAGTGAGCACCACCGACTGACTTTTATTATACTTTTGTCATAGTTCTTTATTTTTATTTTTATTTTATTTTTAATCTAAGGCAAATTGAAATAAAATATAATAAGAGCCTAAAATTAAAAAAAAGTCAGTGGCGTACGTTCTTTTCTTAATAATATTAGCTGTGGTGCCCACTAAGACGCCAATGTTCAATAGTTTTAATCTAGTAAGTGCCTAATAAGCGCATTATTACTTAAAACAACTTTACAAAATTTAAATCAAATACACTTAAGAATTTGTTTTTCCGAAACGAAGCAAGTTATGAAAATGAAACCTTTTTTTCTGAAAACGATACAAGGAAATCACCCCTTGAAGTCTCGCATGGTAGTAAACACCCTGTATATACTTTTGTATTATTTATTTATTTATAGACTTAAAAGTAAAAAACATCTATTTAACATAAACAAAATAGATATGCCGACATTATAACAAAAAAGATCCAATACGCAATAACAAATCCACGAGAAGCAAAAACAAACCTTAAAGTATTTTTGTCTAAAGACAGCTCTTCCGCAACGCCGTTCAAATAGCGAAAGGTACCAGCAGTTTTTTTCTCTCGCTCCGCGTACCGATTGGTTAAAAAAACGGGCAAATTCTTCTCCAACCAATGAGCACGTTCTCAGCAATAAACCGAAAGCATCGAGATGTTTTGATCGGTAATTGCGGTTGACAGTTGAGACCGAAAGTCTAGAAACCTTGTTTCATAACCTTACCAGAACCAGAAAAACCAGACAAATCAATAGCTTGGTTAAGTTACGAAACGTGTCGCAGTTTGATTGGTAGATTTGGTTGACAGTGAAAACCAAAATTTTGAGAAACCGCGTTTCATAATCTAACCAAATTTTAGAAATTGGAAGGTTACGAAACGAGAACCAGAAAAACCAAGAATCGTGGTTAACTTACGGAACTTCACCTAAGTAATACCTGGCCAGTTGCTGGATGACGTGATTAGGCCCAGCTGACGTTAACCGCTTAGGCACAGAATTTTTGAAATTAACTCAAAATATCTTTAATAATACTAATTTTAAAGAAAAAGTTTAGATTGAAAAGTTGTAGGAAATTTATTGGTTTAAAAGTTTAGTTATTAGCAACTTTCTTGTTTGAACAATTTTATTGGAAGAAATATCTGATAAAAAAAGTTAATAAACAGACAGTTATAATCTTATAAATCGTAAACGGTAAACGATACATAAAAAGAAGATAGGAAATTTAATTATATATAATATAGGTTTATAAATATGGGCCTCAAGTGCACGGTTACAGAGATACAGGCTCAAACGGTTTTTCGCAAAATGGCGGCACTTCCGTTCGCCATATTTGTAAATATTTTGTGTTTTTAGATTCATGACGTCCTACTGCACCTAATTGTGAAAAAAGTTACTCCTGGCGAATTGTGCAAGAAAAAATCCTCTATTACCTGTACCAAATATTTTTCATAAAATTTGCCAAACGTAGGCTCTTTGTCTAAAGTAGAAATCTACATTATCGACCTGCCCGCAAAGGGGTTCTAGGTTGCGGAACTTCATGCATGATACATTCGACACATCTAAGATCTAACCAAATCACCCTCTTCGTGTAATGCATATATGCCTTATGTATGCCATTATTTTAAGTATGTGGTGGTGTACATTTACCTGTGTATATTTTTAAAGACGAAATACATAAAGTAATATCAAGAAGGCAGAGTCTTATAAAAACAAACTTAAAATATAATAGAATTTTATAATATTATGATGTTTTGTAAAGAATAATAAACTCTTACAGGTATGCAGGTGGAAAGAGATTTATTCATTTTGTTCTTGTCAGAAAAGTAAATGTTATTTTTTTAATATTAAAAATTTAGGTCGGTCTTTGAAAAAAAACTACTTTTTCCGATTAAGGCCAAGATTACTCGTTTATTTATTTAATGTAAAAACTAAAATAAAATATTAACAAAATTTATACAATGTGTCCCAGGATAGGTGTTACAAGAGGACAAAGTGACCAAAACAGCCTTTTGGGACCACTCTAAAACTAGTAAATATAAAATTTTACTCCGATTGGTAATATACAATCTTATCTATATCTAAAAATAAAAATGACCAAAAGTAAAGTACTTTTATTTTTAAAAATATGACTTATCTTATCTATATCTAAAAATAAAAATGACCAAAAGTAAAGTACTTTTATTTTTAAAAATATGACTTATCTTATCTATATCTAAAAATAAAAATGACCAAAAGTAAAGTACTTTTTTTTAAATATGACAAAATTATGTAAGTAAATGTTGCAGAGAATTACATTTTATGTCAGAATTTAAAGTTAAAGAATTAAAGTAAAAATATATTTTGTCATTTTTTGTTACATTACTCTATACCACTTTTTAAATACTTGACTTAGGGCAGCGAATTAAAAAAATAATAATTTGCTTACTTTACCCTATATTTAAGTTCTGATGCATTATATTGACAATAACATTTTTTTTAAGTTTGATGCTTCAACTTTAAAGTTTAATGGAAAATTTAATTCTCTACAACATTTACTTATACAACTTGTTCTATATTTAAAAATAAAAGTAGTTAGCTCCTGGGCATTTTTCATATATTTGGCTAAAACTCTCTCTCTCTCTCTCTATTTTTTTTTCTTGGTTTTGGTCCCTTCAGGTCCAATCCACCACTCTCCCCTTCCGGACTATGCTTTTCAGGGCTTCGTCGACGGAAAATCTGGATAATCGAGCTCGTAGCTCCCAGAAATTCCAAAAGAAAACAAACAATTCAACAATCGATGCAATGCATAAATTGTCGGCTATCAAACCAAGATCTGCTACTGGTGTTACGTATAACCTTCACTTTCACTACTGACAGTTCCCATGGCACGCCCATCTATTTCCCGCCATTTAAGAAACACCTCGTGTTCACCACCAAACAGGATACCATCAGCTTATAGGAAGCTTCGCTCACCGCGCTTGGATCCAGAAGAAAGATGTCATGTCATGTCAATTTAGCGTGAATCTTTCCTTGATCCCCGAAGGTAAAAAACGTTCGTACGACACCTCTAGCCGCCACGCCAGAAAGAACTTTGTAGTCCTCTACGCACGTCCGCACTGTCTGGAGGTCAAACAAAGAGTCCTTGGTTAAAACTCGGCCTGTATAATACCAATCGAAGTAAAATTTTGTATTTCTTAGTTTCGGACCATGCGAAACAAATTTCCCAAAATTTCGTTTAAAAATTTAAAAATGTTTAATCAATTTGTCCTCCTGTAATACTTAGTTGCAAAGTCTATTATTTAAATTTAAAAAAAAACAAACAAAAACTTAAGACAATAGGTATTTAGATTGCATTAAAAATTTGTTTTGAGTGTTATTATTGTATTTTTTTATTAAATAAAAATAATAAAACAATTATTTTATATACACTGGTGACTTTCTATAAAAATAAGTCATAAAAGTTTTACAACGGACGTTATTTATGACTCTCCTTTCTTTTAAAGGCGAAAACAATAAACGGGGGTGGTTTAATTTCATCATTTTTTCTTCTTCGTTAAAAGAAAAAGCCTGTTAGTATACATTATTATTTTTATTCTATGGTAATAAAACTCCTTAAAAATATCTTTTAATGGACACAATAAAGATTATTAATGTGTTGACATTATTTTTAACTTGGCTCTAAGACGGCTGGGTAGATTACCAAGAAAAAAATTAATAATTTATGTTTTATTCTTGAATTTTAGAGTGTCGCGTTGATATAATTAAGAAAACAAAAGTGCTAGTTTGTTTTGTTAAAATATATTATAAAATAGAGTTTATTAAGGTGAATGGTAATTTTTTATGTAAAAAAATATCTCTTTTAGTTTTGGAAATTTGGCGATTCCAGTCTAAAAATTATGACAACTTCCTATTATATTTATAGCTATATAAGCTATAGGAACTTAAATGAAGAATTTTTTAGATTTAGAAAAATACCACATTCTCAGTAAATATTAAATGCATAGGGAAAGTTAAGCGTCCGGCAAAGATATTCCTGCCTAGGCCGAAAATATTTTTGCGGCCTAGAGCCTGAGATTTTCGGCCTAGGCGAGATTATTTCCGGCCGCTCAAGTATTTGTTGCTTAGCAAAGCCTTTTACCTACAGCAATAAAGCATTTTAAAGGTAAAAAAACGTAGAGTAAATATGTAGATTGCCGTTTTATTGGAGAAAATATTATAATATGTAACGTGTGTAGAAAAAGCGTTATAATTCCGGGTTTGTTGGGCGAGGGTTTAGCTAAGTCCAGTAATCACCACGAAACCGAAAATATGCTTTACTTACGAGTTGCACATACTATTTTTTTGCCGATCAAAATAATTCTTTAATTTTCGTTTTAGATAGCATATTTTTTTAGTTTAATAAATATAAATATTTTAACCCTTAAACGACAACACGGGATCGGCCGAGACCCCACCAAATAATATTTTAGACATATTTCTTGCAAAAGTTGTCTTATAAAAGTGCTATTACACCTCCTTTTGTAGCTTGGCTGTTACTATTACCATAGCAAATAACGTATGACGCAGAGGTTTATTGCCTGTACTATAGATGTTTGGGGTTGCCGGCGACCCATGTTGTTGTTTGCATAATAAAAAGTCTATCAAAAAGCAATAATAAAGTTAAAACTAACTAAAACAGATTGACAGACGCTATGAAGAAAGTAATAAGGATATTGACAAAAATAATTATGACTTAAGTAATATTGGAAGTAAATCTGAAGAACAAAAAGACAAAGAAGTGAACGGACTCAAAATAGTATTTGAGCCAACTGAAAATAAATCGTGACGATGAAATACTTTTAGCACATCTACAACAAAGTGATTTATGGAAACATTGGTTACAGATGGCATTCTAAACCTTTTTTAATATACACAGGACGAGGAAAAAAATAATTCTGCATCTTCCTAAACCTAAGAGACAAAAACGGAGTAGTAAGCTTGGCAATTTTATTTTGACGACAACATGCTTCATAAAATTGTTACTCACCCAACTGAAAAACTACGTAGAAATAAGATTCACTTTTTAAAAGCAGAAAGATATAAAAGACCGATCGATAAAACAAAATAGGAAGACTTAATGCTTTACTGCACACAAGTAATGCTTTGAAGAATAATTATAAGATTCTATCAAAGATGTGCGAAAATAAATTTTCTTTACCTATAAAAATAATTGGTTTAATTGCAAAACAAGACATGTTTTTTGCTGTTTAAACTTTAAAATATCAATAATTCTACGTGGGGTCATATGCGACCCATGTTAACATTTATGTATGAAAAATTTTATGTTGTTGTTTAGGGTTAATAATTCGATCTCGTAATAATACGTTACTTTAGTATCACATTGTTTTGTATTGTTAAATGACTTTGAAAAACGTCATCAGGGAATATTAAAAGTATAGAAAGCATAGAGAAAGGCAAGCGTCCGGAAAAAGTGTTCCCGGCCATGGCCGGAAAGGTACATTGCCTAGCGACCTCCTTCTATCTACAAAAATAATGCCGTTTGGGGTAAGAAAACGTATTGGTAATATGTAGATTTTCGTTTATATATATATATATATATATATATATATATATATATATATATATATATATATATATATATATATATATATATATATATATATATATATTCAGAAAGAAAAATCTTACGTTCTACTTTTAAAACCATTATTTTTTTCCAAAGAGTAAAAACCAAGTGGTATAATTTAGAAGCCTAATTTATTCACCGTTCTAACTACGGTTTTAATTGGTTTCATTTTCTTGTACGTTGCCTACCGGCGGCAGTTTAAATGTTTCAGGTTTTAACAAAATGATGGGTACGGCTCTTTAAAAATATTTTAGTCTTTTATGTCCCAAACTCGGTAACTAATTATAAAAATTCAAAGAAAACGCGAAATGTATTTTAAATTTTATACAATTTTTGCCCCTAGTTATAGAGGAATAATTTCGGAAAAATAAAGTTTAAATTTTATACTGGGCTGGTTGGTTTGTTAGTTTTAGTGGGCCTTTTATTGTTGCAAACGCCATGGCAACATCGGTGGGCGTTTTCATCCAAGGAATCGGCATGTCGGCTGTTTTCCATTTAATATGAAAAACATCGGCAGGTTTGTACGAGATTTAAAACCAGTGTGGACGCGAAACACTTGTATCTGCAAATGTAGGCCAACATTTTTTGGAACAAGATACAGTCGGCCGACAATGTTGTCCCGATTGTATCCAAGTCTGTACATGGCTTTAGATAGCAGTCTGCTTGTCCGGTAGTGCTTCAGCATCAGGCTTACTGCCTTTTATATTAGCGAAAGATGGAAATACGGGCGACGGACCAACGCTATCGAAGTGTATGGAGTAGCGCTGGCAAAAACCGGAAAAAAACAAAACCGGTTAACCGGTTTAAAAAAAACGGTTTCGGTTAAAACCTGTTAACCGAATATTTAAAAACCGGCATTAAAAACCGGTATTAAAAATCGGTTTTAAAAACCGGTATTAAAAACCGAAAAACCTAAACCGGTTTTAAAACCGAAAACGGTTTTCAAAACCGATACACCGAAATCGGTTTTAAAACCGAAAACCGAAAACGATCTTTAAAACCGAAAACCGAAGTTTAAACGACTGGTTTATATATGACTATTTTCAACCAGCATATTTAAAAATGTTTAATAATGTTAAAAAATACATTTTAATAAAAATAAATATTTTTTGTTCTATATTAAAAATGGGTTCTTAAAATTTATTATGTTACATATCTTTTAAAATTGAAATCGAATTTAAATGAGAGTTGCTCATTTTTGTATGTAGATTAAGATTCTAAATAAAAAAGTGGAGTTCCCTTTTAAAATACTCGACTCAAAACCTGTGCCTCCTTTTTTGTCTTTTGGTCGTATTGAAAGTGAGATAAATATGTTATTTTTCGCCAAATATCATACTGAAGTAAATAATTAAAATAAGTGTAGTTAATGTTGTCCATAACACTTCTTTTATTTAAAATGGATCTTTAACGTCTTGTCTTATCTTCAAGCAACAACGTATCAAGCTCATTAACTAGTTCAAGGTTATAGTTCCTGGCTATTAATTTGAAAAATCCGCACAATCTAGTGAAAAACACAAAAAAGTTAACTTCATCTCAACTTTTTGGCGGATCCGCGTCGGAAATGGCGGGAAAAGCATTTTAAATTTGCACAAACCAATCACAACGCTGAATTATCATCCGCGAGCGGAAAACCGCTCTCATGGACAGCCAGCTTTAATCGACCCACATACATAAATTTAAGAAAAGCTAATAAAAGAGTGTTAAAAATCTGAGAGGCGACTCTGGTCAAAAACTCTATTCGAAATAGGAGAATAGGCATAAAACAAGAGAGGTGTGACGTTCGAGGGCAAAAGTAGTTACGGATAAAAGGGCTCGGGCTAACGATGTGCCGCTACGGACCATATTGGCGCTCTGCCAACGCTGCAGTGAGCTGTCTGTTGCCAGTTAGAGATGGGACGTTTCGAATTTTTAATTGGAAAAATGCGAGGCGGTTAAGTAAATTAAAAAAGGGCTGCATTATTGCTTTAGCGACAGACGCAAAAAATACCTTGCGATTTGGTTGTCAACAACAGTTTTTTCTGCTAAAAATAGTTTTTTTCAATTAAAAAATGGGTGTTGAAAATAACAAATTTTGTTTTTCAAGAGCTAAAGATTAATTTGCTTGTTTTCAAACACATAATCTAATTTTTACATAGTAAATACGTATGGGGATTTATATGAAAGGTGTTTATCGTATACAAATCATGTGGACAATTTTATAGAATGCTGACATCAGCAGGGGTTGATTTAAGCTAACCCAATAGTGCCTGGCCAAGAATAATATGAACTTTATAATACTAACCTTTTTAAAGGCGCGCTTGTGGCGGCTTCGGTTGTATCGGCAAGCGTCGATCTCCGGAGTTAAGCAGTGAAATGCGCGCCCATAATTTGGATGGGTGACCGGCACCAGCGGTGTTTTGGGCAACGGCACACGGTGTTCTGCTCGGGGATGCGGACCGAGCAACAACCATCCAAGTTATGGAATGAATGGTGTGTGAATGGGAAGGAGTAGGGGTCAAGGTACAATAAGCCTTCAGGCTGCAGTGCACCACCTAGGGGGCGGTCGTCGGACCTGGGTGGGATGATCCCGAAAGGGTGAAAAAAAACCTTTTTAAAACCTTTTTAAAGAGGTTCTTTTTAAAGAGTCTACAACAAATATTCATAACGCCATATATGAAAGCGGCACTTTAACCCAGCCTGTCAATGTCAAATGTTTCAGGTGTCGAAATGGACAAACCCGTTCCTTTTTTTCGGACAAATTTTACATGCAATTTTTAAACATTGTGCCTAAAATGATTAAAAACTTGAGGGTTTTTAAAATTATTGTCCATGATACTATTTGACAAGCCAATCTTGCAAAAAATATTTGGTTAGTTTAAACAATTTGAATTTGTAGGTCCAGTGGTAAACGGCTACATTATTTTCTGTCAAACTTACATTAAACTCAACAACAAAAAATTTTACTGATAATAAAATTTGCTATTTTCTATAAATTTTAACAACTATACTCTACAAAATATTTTACTCCCTTTAAAGACAGTTAAAAGAAAACGTCCTGCTTTCCTATGCTATCCACCACGACTCTCTCCCCAGACCGGTTTCGCCTGCCTTACAGGACTCCTCAGTGAGGCTGTATCGAGTCGTGGTGAATAGCATAGGAAACCAGCGTCTTCTTATTAGACAAGTTTCGTTGTCCAGCGGTAGGATATTAAATCCTGCCGTTGATGCCCTACTGAAATCGCATTCAGTAAATACGAGCATTAATTGTAGCGGGGTGGCTATGTATGTTAAAGCAAAAGGAAAAATTCCCTACTGTCTTGGTGTACAATACAAAATATTTTACTCCCTTTAAAGACAGTTAAAAGAAAACGTCCTGCTTTCCTATGCTATCCACCACGACTCTCTCCCCAGACCGGTTTCGCCTGCCTTACAGGACTCCTCAGTGAGGCTGTATCGAGTCGTGGTGAATAGCATAGGAAACCAGCGTCTTCTTATTAGACAAGTTTCGTTGTCCAGCGGTAGGATATTAAATCCTGCCGTTGATGCCCTACTGAAATCGCATTCAGTAAATACTATACTCTGTTCACTATAAATTGAGAAAAACACCTGAACAAAAAATGTATTTCACTGGTTTAAAAAGTCAGTAACCCTAGTTACCGATATAAAAATTATATTTTATTGGTTTAAAACTACAGTATCCAGAGTTACTTACTAGGTATTCATTATCAATTTATAGTGGCCAAAGTATGTATAGTTTGAATGACAAAAAACTATTAGCTGTTAATCAGGTATGTGATTTGATCACTTACGTATAAAACAAAATTTATTCCTAAAATGGTAGTATCTGATTGATCTATTTAATAATAGGGAAAATAATGTTACAGACTTTCAAAAATGTGTTTAGGTTATAGAATTTTAGAGAGTTAGGATCATTTAATTTAGTTTGTTAATTTATTTAAATAATTTACCCTAATTCTTCCAAGTTATTTCATCACTTTCAAAGGTTTCCGAAAACGCCCGAATTATCCATTAAGAACTTCTTATGCCATCCTGTACTATGGAATTTTCACGATATTTCTCGAATATTCTAGATCATTCTTTACTCTTCCACCATACTATAAAAGGGCGACGGAAAACCTCCGATTAGTTAGTATAGATTCGACGTTTGTGGTGTAAACTTCGAGACATTGACGAGAAGATTTTGTCATTGTTGTAACCATAGTTACGCCCAATATTAATAATTAAAAACACGTGTTTTTATACGAGGTGATTTGGAACAATAATAATTTTTCTTTTAATATTTTTTAACGTCAAATAATATTTGTCAGTGTTGACAGGGCCGGCCCGAGGGTGAGCTGGTGAGGCCACCACCTCAGGCGGCATGTTTACAGGAGCGGCAAAATGATCCTCTGTAATGTAAAGGTAGGGACTTTTTTGTCTTTTTTTTGTTATTAAAGATATGTGTAAAGAAGGAGAACCTTTTTTTTATATTTTTTTTGTTTCAACCCCAAATTTTATTTCCTTGTAGGGGCGGCAAAATTGTAATCGCCTCAGGCGGCACTTTTTCTCGAGCTAAGTGTTGACGTTTATTTGTTGTAGCTCTTACAACCAATTACAATTTTTAACGTCAGATTAAGACGGAACAATTGCCATATTCTTTTATATCACCTCGTTGGTAAGTTTTTAAATAAAACTTAGGCGGGTTAGTAAAAGTAAGTTTAAATCTTAACAGCTCTGTAATATACACTTTCAAATAACATAGTAACTTCAGAGTATAAAAATAAACCCTAAAATAAAGTATAGCATCGTAAACCGATCGTTATGACTAATTTATAGAGTTCATATTTCTGTTATTAACGAAATTACTGCCTCCATTAATCTTCTCATTCTACAGTCCATCGACATGCGATGCAGGTACACTATAATGGAAAGTTCGGCAGGAAATATTTACAATAAAACAACGTAAAACTTCGCTGTCA
This sequence comes from Listronotus bonariensis, assembly GCA_014170235.1. NCBI lineage: Eukaryota > Metazoa > Arthropoda > Insecta > Coleoptera > Curculionidae > Listronotus > Listronotus bonariensis. Next base: position 19,590 of record JACEGR010005071.1, on the reverse strand, counting down.
AGTCAATTATAAATTCGACTTTAAATTATTATTTTTTGATTTTGTATATTTACTTTCTATTATGGACTACTAGTCCGGGAGGTAGCAACGTCGAGAAAACAAATATTTAGGTTTGGCTGATTTTTTGATATGTTGTACTTCTTCCTTTTCTGGATAGACTCTGGGTTGTCTGACTGACGGTAACGGTTGCGTTGGCGCCCAGCCGTGACTTTGACATTTGGTGCTGTCACTGATATGTCAAATAATGCAAAACTTGGTCATATATTATCGTTCCAAGTTTCATCAAAATATACCGAACAGTTCAGAAGTTAGAAGGAAGACCACTGTATAATTATTAGCAATGATATTATGACGTATATATTTTAAATTCATTAGGGCTCATTTTACGTCACTGGGGCAAATGTACCATATGGAACTATCTTCTTGGGACCATGAGACCGGTGGACAATAAAACTATCTTTTTCTTTCACTATAAGACTACAGGAACCATTTGACTAACTAAATTTAGTACGGGCATACCCCCACTAGGGGTAGCCCGTACGGGAGCTTAACTAAAACTTTAAGTTTATACTTGACTTTACTTTTACTACCTACTTCTTATCTACTATTTTTCTAATTTTTTCCTCTTTCCATTATAAGGACAATTTTTGTATATATACCAAGTTGAACTTAGTATTTTGGTGACTTAGCACGTTGTTGACCCTGAATAAAATAATATGACCAAGACTCTGTTATTGTTTAGTGACAAAAAACCTTGCACTATATTTTCGATTATTTGTTTTAATTTTTTGGATGTGATTTCTTTAAGGCCGAAATAATTAAATAAATATTAAAATTATTAAAACCTATATACCCCCTATACAGGGTGTTCACAATATAGCAATGATAAAAGTGTCTGGAAATAAAAAATATGATAGGTGAACCTATCTAAAGACAAGAAATTGAAAATTAGGTTTCTTAAAATGTTTTCAAAACCTTGGAATATTACCTGTACAGGTAGGATGCGAACTAATAAACGCAACCACTACCGCCAGCCAGATTGCCCAGAGTCTATCCAGAAGAGAAAGGAAAACAACATAAATATTAAAAAATCAGCTAACCTCAAATTCTTTTTCGAAAACGTCGCCACCTCTCATACTATTACGGACTACTAGCCGACTCGTGCCCACTCCGTTGGGCGTTAATTATATTTTTCCGCTGACTTGATATACATAACATATTCCATTTTTTTTCTCTAAACTTTTTGTTTTATTAGAATAAAATATAGCCTTTAACACTTCTGAATTGTGTAGCTTTCGATTGTGAAAGAGTTTTTATGATCGGTTCAGTATTTCCGAAGATTAGCCTTTACAAATAAACAATCAAACTTTACCTTATTATAATGTAAGTATTGATTGACTATAATGGGAAAACAGGGGTTATAAAACTAATAAAAAAATATTTGTAGAAAGCAGCAATTTTATATTTGATGTTTTTTTTGCAGCTAAAAATAAAAAAATATAAAGCGTTATTAAATTTTAAAAACTAGGTAGAGCCATTATTTTTAGAATTTTAAAGTTTCATAAAGTTTATAAAGGATAAATAAAATATGTGAAAAGCTTATTTGTAGAACATTATTTGTTAAAAAGCACCTTTCAAAGTTAAAAAATAAATAAAAAATACAAGTTAAAAACAAAAAATTGCAAATATAATATATATATATATATATATATATATATATATATATATATATATATATATATATATATATATATATATATATATATATATATAAATATACATATATATATATATATATATATATATATATATATATATATATATATATATATATATATATATATATATATATGTCAGTTATTGTGTCACCAAGGTAATGCTGGGAGCCTAAGGGCTCGGTGGCTCGGTTCTGGCACCAACGTTGTTTCTTCTTTACATCAACAACCTTGTCTCTTTCACAACTTACTCCATTAATAGTTTTGCTGACGATTGTCGGTTGAGTTACTGGACACACTGTATATATGTAGGTAATTTGATTGAAACTGATGAAAACTTTGATTTCTATTGGTGCCTAAACGGTGAGGTTTATCGACTTTAATAACTGACATATATATATATATATATATATATATATATATATATATATATGTCAGTTATTGTGGATGGTCACCAAGGTAATGCTGGGAGCCTAAGGGCTCGGTGGCTCGGTTCTGGCACCAACGTTGTTTCTTCTTTACATCAACAACCTTGTCTCTTTCACAACTTACTCCATTAATAGTTTTGCTGACGATAATATCCTTTAATCTAGTTTTCAGGTTCTTAAAAAAAATCTGTAAGCTTGATTTGGAATGCAAGGGCAGGGTGATGCAGATATCCCTTTTACAGGACCTTCATTTAATATTCAAAACCCAATCATGTTCCTTATCGCAAAAAGTCATAAAATATTTATCCTTTACTTATGAGCGGCCAAGTTATGCAGAACATAGACCCATTCAATCTTGTTGACCTTGCTTAAGACACCGACGGACCGTTAGTATTTAGGGTTTTAGCCTTCGCGGATGATCCAATGTTAAGAAATAAGATTTTTTAAACTTTTCCCCCAATCCAAAACGTTTTTAGTACATAGGTTTTATCAAACATTTTTTTAAATCACCCAAGGATTTACAACGTCAGGAATCAGCGTCTTATTCTGAATCATTCCGTAGAGTTTTCACTGAATATCCTATTTATTTATAACTAGTCGACCCGTGCCCACTTCGTTGGGCGTTAATTATATTTTTCTCTGAACTTTTTATTTAAACAAGATTAACCAAAAATCCAACCAGAACCAATTATACATAAAAACCTTTCTCTATAAAAAAAAATTGCGTCAAAATTCGTTGAGTAGTTTTAAAGATCTAAGAATACATACATATTACAGACAGGCGCGTATAAATGAATATCAAAAAAACTCAACTAAAAATAATCAAATTGTTGATTCCTTTTTATATAATAAAAATCTGCCTCCGCACCTGCGCGACAGGCGGAGCATTCTGCCACTGAAGTAATCGGATCTTATAAACTTAACCTTACAAAGTTATATTTTTACCAAGATAGCAGACCTGTGCCCACTTCGTTGGGCGTTAATATCTAAACTTTTTGTTTAATCATAGTAAAATATAGCCTATAACACTCCTAAATAGTGTAGTTCTCTAATTGTAAAAGAATTTTTATGATAGGTTCAGTACTTCCGAAGATTAACGGCTACAAACAAATAAACAAACAAACCCATAAACAAACAAAGTTACAAACTTTACCTCTTTATATATTAGTATAGATTTAAATCGATTTAAAACTACTGAGATTCAAACAGATAAATTTAGTGTTTAGCAATTTTTTCCAATTTCTCGCAAATAGCTATGCCAAACGAAGCCAACGTTGCGGATGTATATTATTACAGATCAATTTTTTACTAGACTCGGAAAACCGGAAACGAATGTGACTAAAATAAATGACTCTAATAGTCGGGTTAAACATTGGTTTTCAAAGTGGTTTAATCATCGTCCTTTGTTTTCAGTTTCAGTAAAAAATAAAAAATTACGTATCGTTGTGCTGAAATAAACTGAGACAACAAAATCTAGTTTTATTTCCTGGCGAAATAGATAATTATGATTATTTACAACAATCTCCTTTACGCTGACATCTTTGACTTTTGAAGGATTTTACTTCTCTGACTTTTACTGTCATCCCTAAGAAAAAAGTTAACTTTTTCACCGTGGGCCGAAGGTTTGATAAAGTTTAAGTAGCCCTATATAGGGTGATTCAAAAATCGATCACGAAACTCAAGGGGTGATTTTACTTGATAAAATAAAGGTAAAGCTTCTTATACATTTTTTCATAATGTCATTCGTTTTCGACTTACAAGCCGTTAAAGTTCAATGTTTATTTTGTTTTTTCACCATATTGCATTTATTTTTTAACCAATCCAGTTGATATTTGGCATACAAATTAAGCTTTACATATCCTTAAATTTTAAGGCAAAAGTACTTTTTTAAATACCGCCAGAGGGCACTTTACCTAAAACTTAAAATTTATTTACATCATAACTTTTTTATTTTGACAGATATCGCAAAGCTGAAGGCGCCATTTTATAGACAATCCAAAAATTAAAAAATAAGGTACATTTTATTAAAGTCGATAAACCTCACCGTTTAGGCACCAATAGAAATCAAAGTTTTCATCAGTTTCAATCAAATTACCTACATATATACAGTGTGTCCAGTAACTCAACCGACAAACTTAACCAAACGATTCTACAACAAAAAATAGTAAAAAAACTTCACATAAACATATGCCCTAAACTTTTAGTTTTTAAACTACAGGGTGTTAAAAATTAAAAAAAAACTTTTTTTTAATATTTAACACACACACAAAAATTGAACTTTGACGGCTTGTAACTCGAAAGCAAATGACATATTAAAAAAATTATATGAAGCTCTACCCTTATTTTGTCAAGTAGAATCATCCCCTTAAATTTCGTGATCGATTTCCGAATCACCCTGTATAATAACTTGACATCTTTCCTGATATTCTAAACATCTCGGTGACACCTATACGCGCAACAATGATCTAGTGGCGTAATTATTTGACAAATAAAGAATATTTTTTCCACTTGCGTGCGCAAAGTAGTTACTTTGCGCACTTGTTTAAGTGCGCTAATTTGAACTTTTCGCACGTAATCTGACGTTAAAAAATGTAACTGGTTATTGGAGCAACGACAAATAAAAGTCAAAACTGACAAATACTATCTGACTTTGGGAATAAAAATAAATATGTTTTTACTTTTGAGACACTCATAGAAAAAATATACTTGCGCAAAGTGTCTCTTCTGCAATTAAAGCTTATCAGAACTCCTCTTTGCGTCGTTCGTCTAACCGCTTTTGCGTGCGAAAAAGTATTACTTTCCGCACTTGTTAGGAAATAGTATATTACATTACAAGGGTGAAAAATGACTTATTTCACACGAGTGGGGGAGGGGACACGAGGCATCAGCCGAGTGCGACAAACCCACGCGTGTAAGAAAGTCATTTTCACACAAGTAATGTACACTATTTTTCCTACGACCACAAGTTATTCACCAAAAAAACAATAAAAGTTGTTTGTCTTCACGGAAAAAATAAGAAAACAATTGAAAACTTTGCATCACTAGGGTGATATATACTTTTCCTTACTGCGATATATTATACTGTTTAACAATATTTTTATATCAAAAATCACCTACCTAGTCGCTTTTTATCATTTAAGAATTAAAAAAGGTCCTCATTAAAAAAATATTGCATGGCTTTTTCAATGTAAATCCCATTAACAGCCTGATAACTCCAAATTTATTTTAAATAACAATGACAGCGATGACAGCTTTATATTATACTTTGCAACACTAGAGTTGTAATAGTATATTAAACAACAAGGTTTGAAAACGACTCTTTGCACACGGGCGAGACAAATTGATGGACCGAGACGAAGTCGAGGTCCACAAGTCTCGCGAGTGTGCAAAGAAGTTTTCTAACGAGTTTTTACGATACTTTTTATACGACTGCAAATAAAAAAAACATTTTTGTGTAAATTTTTATTTTAAAAACAAACGCAAAACAAAAGTAATGAAAACAAGAAACTACAGACTATAATTTAGCAAACAGGAAACTTCATAACTATTTTAAAATATTAATTGTAATGTTTACTTCTGCAGGAATCGTCGCATTGTTGATCGACTTTTTAACGATGGAGACAACATTTTCTGGCACCTTGCTTATACAGTTCTCTGTCGTCGGCATATTGCAGTTTTCTTGCGGCACTTCATTACTCAATTGCTGTTGTGGCTGTGCCGCAACAGACGACATAGAGGAAGAGATCCTCTCTGAAACATCCATTTTATTACTAAGCGAGTCATCTATATAACTTTCGGCGACTGAGCTGGATTTCCATCCACCATGGCGCTTCAGAGCCAGCAAATCTGATCCAGAATTCACCAATATTGTGGCTGACGACCGCCTAAAGCAATGCCCGGTATAGGCTTCTGGAGTTTCCAACATCAAAAATTTGGCGATGTCTTTTGCCATACCGCCAATTTTGTTAATTCCAATGTTTTGGCGAGTGCATTTTCCATTTTGATAATTAAGAAAAAAACGATCTGTTTGCAGGAGTGGAGGTCGAAGGGCAGAATACTTTTTAAGATGGTGTAGAGACTTCCTGACACTGTAAATGATCTCGGCATCTTCGTTTTGGTATTCTCTAGTTTAATTAACATTGCGCTGCCAAAATCCGTCATATTTTCTTTTTAAGGAAGCACAATTCTTCTCTTCGGCATGCCCCAGAAAGTCCGACTGCCACCACTGCCTGAAACAAGAAAAAATACCGATAAGTCTTTAGTTTTATTCATTTTAAGTAAGTACTTTATGAAACTAGCACTATTTAAAAACAGAATTGGGTAACCCCTGCCTACTAAACCTTCTCACTATAAAAAATGACACCATAAAATAAATAAAATAACTGTGATGCCTACCTTGATTAGCAAATATTTCTCGTCTGAAGCGTTCTTTAGGAAGCGGCAAAAATCATTCTCGCTAAGAATTTTGGACTTCTTTGGCACATAGTTTTCTGATTTTCTTTTTATTAGGGCCTGCAACTTCTGGTATTTCCCAATATCCGTATTTTGGTTTGCCCTCAGGGTTGATTTTAGCATGGAAAAGGTGCTCCATAATGTTGAAGACTTGTATTTGTTCGACAGCTCTTCAAAGTACACCAACATAACATTTTCGGAAAACGTTTGTACGTTATTTGCTTGTCTCCACTTCATAAATCGATGTAACTCGGCTTCATATCGATCTCTTGACTTTGTTGGAAGTAGGTTTGACGAGATTAAACTCGCTTTTTTAGAATTTCTTCAGAATCGGACATTTTTTCGCGAAATCAAAATTTTTTTGTATCTAAATTGGTATCTAATCAACAAAACAAGAAAACTATGACGGTTGCTATGGAATAAAGCTTACTTTGAGTTTTCTATATTTTTGACATAACAATAAAAAACCATAATAAATCATATTGAAAGACAGAACCGTGTGCAAAAAAACATATTTTCCTTGCACACATTGTGCACAAAATACAATTTTCAAAGCTTGTTTAGCGTGTGCAAAACCCCATTTTCTAAAGCAGTCGTATAAAAAGTACTTTGCAACACTAGTGTGATATAAGGCATTTTCTATGCATGAAAACAGTGTGCTATTTACTATTTTCACATGTGGTGGTAGGAAAATAACTTTTTGGGTTGCCATATTTGAGATAAAAAAAGTAAATATGGCTGTAATTGAAATAGTATACATGTCGTAGTCAAATGGTTATTTTAGGCAAATGGCTTCTGTCTAGGTAAATGCTTTTTGTCTGGGCAAATGATTTAATAAAAATAATTTATATTTAAAAGCCATTTGCCCAGGTAAATGGCATTTGCCTTAGTCCTTGTTAGGCAAACGACTGTGATATATTTGATAAAATATTTGTGTTTTGCAGTAAAAACAAAAGCACGTGTAATTTGATTGATTCGAAGCCGTATCAGGTCCTGCAAAACTGTCACATAGGCGTGGGTCATGATTAGTTCTGGTTAGTTAAATCTTTTTTTTCTTTTAATTCGCCTTAATAATTATTGAGTTTTGCATGACCGTCTGGTTATGCAAATATTTCTATTTCCATTTGTCCTTAAATTGCTTAGGCAGATGCTAATTGACTAGTTAAGTAGCATTAGTCTGGGCAAAAGCATTTGAAAATGAAAAAAACTATTTGCCCAGGCAGACAGCATTTCCCTAGACGAAGCTACAGGCCTGTGCACAGGCACACAAAAAAAAATATATTTTAAACTGCATTTCGATGCATTGAATTCGAATCTGAAGCCCATTTTGGTCCAGCACGTTCCAGTTTTTTGTAAATTGGTAATATAACCTTCCACATGACCAAATTTTGAGGTTATATATACTATATATAGGTTAGAATACTTTTTAATTTTGTGTGTCTGTGTTATTTTTAGAATTATCGTCTTCAAATATTCTGCCTTCTTTTTATTTGTTTAGAAATAAAATCTAAATCTTCCCACAGCGCATTTTTAAAAGTTTTTCTTAACATGCACAACAGTCATAATTTACCTTAACAAACCAAAACTTTACCAACTTTTAACTGCTATGAATTTCATGCCATTGTCTTTTTGCTCGGTGCTGAAAAGAAATCAAACTTTACATGAAAGCAAATAATTCCGACAAGTTCCTGCTTTGTTCGACACCCTGAGCAGGTTGCGGGGATAAAATTTTCAACGACTTTACTGCAAATTTAGTTGCAAAGCTCAGTTGGGCTGGTTGTTTGTTAATTAATAAATTGCAAAAGCACACGGGATTAATTTTGAAGTTAGTTTGGTGTTTAAAGCATTTATTTGTTTTATTTACTATAATGAAATGTTAAGTTTGTGTTAGGTGTGGAGATGCCTGGAAAATAGGTCTCATAATCTCGATTTAATAGTATATAGGGTGAATTCATTATATTTTTTTTGTTCTCAAATTAAAGAAATATATATTTGCATGAAAAACGAGTGTAGTAAAGTTAAAAAAAAAAGATTTATTAGAATTGAACTCGTATTTTTAAATGGATCTCGGGTTAAAAAGGACGTGTTTGCGGAAAAAGAGCAATATCGGTCGGTGATTCGAATACTGTTTTTGAAAGAGAAGTCGCCCAGCGAAATCAAAGAACGCTTGGTTGCTGTGTATGGTGACTTCCCCTTTCGATGGCGACCGTTAAAAATTAATTTAACGAGTTTCAATGTGGTCGAACGTCGATCCACCACAGAGGATAACATAACAAAAATTAACAATACCGTATTGACACACCGTCGATTAAAGGTGCACGAGATTGCTGAGACAGCAGGCATCTCAAAAGACCGCATGATTCATATCCTACATGAAATTTTGGGCATGAGACAGCTCTCTGCGAGTTGGGTGCCGCGTTTGTTCACTTTGGACAACGTGGACAACATGCCCAACCATGAAACTACTTTAGAGAACCATGAAACTACTTTAGAGCAGTGTTTGATTTTATTTAAGCGCAAGCTTCACCCGGAAAGGTGATGGCCACCGTTTTCTGGGATTCACAAGATGTGATCAACATCCAATACCTGCAATAGGGCAAAGCGGTCACAGTACTTATACTATCTCTCTCTCTATTTTTTTCTTGGTTTTGGTCCCTTCAGGTCGAATCCACCACTGTCCCCCTTCCGGACTATGCTTTCCAGGGCTTCGTCAGCGGAAAATCTGGAGAACCGAGCTCGTAGCTCCCAGAAATTCCAAAAAAAAACAAATAATTCAATAATCGATGCAATGCATAAATTGTCGGCTGTCAAACCAAGATCTGCTACTGGTGTTACGTATAACCTTCACTTTCACTACTGACAGTTCCCATGGCACGCCCATCTATTTCCCGCCATTTGAGAAATACCTCGTATTCACCACCAAACAGGATACCATTAGCTTATAGGAATCTTCGCTCACAGCGCTTAGATCCAGAAGAAAGATGCCGTCAATTTAGCGTGAATCTTTCCTTGATCCCCGAAGGTAAAAAACGTTCGTACGACACCTCTAGCCGCCACTCCGGGAAGAACTTTGTAGACCTCTACGCGCGTCCGCACTGTCCGGAGGTCAAACAAAGAGTCCAAGTACTTATACTAACCAAATTGTAGAAAAAATGACCCCATTTTGCGAAGAAAAAGTGCCATTTCACCATGACAGCGCACTGGGTCACACATCTACCGTCGCCACGGCCAAATTGATTAAATTGGGCTATAACTTCTGCTCCATTTACCGTATACTGCTGATTTAGCTGATTTTTAGACGGGTTAATAAAGCATCGCTGGGTCAAGTGTTTCAAGCTAAAAGAAGACTATGTTAAGAAATAAATCGCCACTTTTGCAAACTTTTCGTTTTTCTATTGTAGGCCTCAGCCTTAGCTTATATTATGCCGATGTATTTATATCATGTTTTTTTTTACCAAACAAAAAACCTACTGAATAACAAAATATAACTTGTAAAATTTTTACTTGGTATAAATTATTTTGAATTTAAAAAAGTAGCAAAAATTTAACCTAATATAGATTGATTTTGGTATAAAAAAGTAGCAAACCCCATTTTCTACGCCTTTTTACTTCGGCAGACGGAAATCCTCTTCGGTCAAATTCCGTTCGACATAAAATCGGAAGACGTAAATCAAACTCGGGACTCCGGATCTTGGCTCTCGTGCCTGTCTAATATTGGCTTACAAATGCCATAGAAAGACCCATTTGTGACCGATGATATCGGTCTAGAGATGAGGTGTTTTTGGTAGATTTTTTGATAATATTTAAAAACCCAATAAAACACTAAATTCAAGATGTTATCTTAGTTAATATGTGTACTGACTCACTACTGAGGGAATTTATTTTCTCATATTTAACTTATTTTTATTATAAAAGAAAATTTTCTTCAATATTTGGGATTAACATTTATATATCTGTATTTTACCTAAATTTGTACGTATATTTGTTAGTCTTCTTGCGACTGTTCTAGTGGAGATGTGCTTCTTCATTTCCAAAAAGCTTGCAAAGTACTGAAATCACCGTTCAACACCAGATACTTAATTAAGTTCCTTTTATGTTCTTTGGTTAAAATCTTTCTTTCGATGGATACTTTTTAATACATTGAGATCTACCACCATAATTTATCTAAACAACTGTATAAAAAACTGTTTGTTTAACAGCAGTACATTTTTGTTGAAAATATATATTCTTTTATATGCATAAAAGCGTTCGTATGATATTTTATATTAAAATTTTCTTCAAAACAGAATGAAAATAAATTGTTTATGTCTAAAGAAAGACACACACGAGAAACATCTGATATTCTTGTAAACTTTTCTCTTTTGTCTTCTTTTGCATACAGGAGAACAAACATTTCGATTAAACAATAAATAAGTTTACTTTGCATTTTTTTATAACCTTTTCAACGTTATGTTTATTTATTTTATAAAATAAATGTTTTAGTCATATTACATATACAGTGCTTGTTCAAAGTCAGGGCCCCCTCTTAACTTTTAATTTGTTCAGTATTTATTACGAAAATGTAAGAACTTTAGAAAGACAACATAAACCAAACGTAGGCAAGAAATTATAGATATAGTTTTTAAACTAAGAGTTGGGCGCTATTTTGAAAAAGAAAATTAAATTAAAAATAGGTCGTGTGGCACATCATTTTAAAGCTCCTGATGAGTACTTTATAATCTTAGACTTATAACCCTAAAATATCCAATATAGAATGGTACTTTAAAAATTATCTGAATACTTGATTTGGATGGTCATATTTTTGAAACTAATAAAATGAGATATACTTAATGTATTAAGAGGTATTTTCTTAGGGTCTTTTAAATATTTTTTAATAGGAACATAATGTACAGGGTGGGTCATTAAAAATATATGCTTTTTGTCCTACCCTGTATAATATCACCAATATATTCATTAAAAAGATCTTTAAAAGAGCTTTAAGATAATACCACATTAAGTACCTATATCTAACTTTATTAATTTTAGATCCGAGTTTCTTTTGCATTTTTAGGGAACATTTTCCATTGTAATGTACATGTTGCAAACAAATGGTTATTTTAGGCAAATGTCTTCTGCCTAGGCAAATACCTTTGCCTTGGCAAATGATGTATTTTTATTTTTAAATGCTCTTTGCCTAGTCAATTAGCATTTGCTTCTATTTGCACAAGCAATTGTTAGGCAAATGAAAATAGAAATTTTGAATAACCAGACGGTCATGCAAAACTGTCACATTGGGGGAGGCATGGTTGGGTTTGGTTAGTTAAATCTCTTTTTAATTTCTCTTAATAAACTAACCGGAACTAACCAGAACTAACCATGACCGCCCCAATGTGACAGTTTTGCATGACCGTCTATAGCGCTTCGAACCAATTAAATTTTACGTGCCTTTGCTTTTTACTGTAGTCTGTAAAACACACTGTACGCCTAATATATATTACAGTTATTTGCCCAACAAGGACTATGGCAAATGCCATTTACCTAGGTAAATGGCTTTTAAATAAAAAATATTTTAATGAGGTCATTTCCCCAGGCAGACGGCATTTACATAGGCAGAAGCCGTTTGCCTAAAATAACCATTTGCCTGCGAGATATACAGTGTGTCCAAAATTGGTAGGGAATGTATTGGGATATTGGAAACCATAAGAGATAGAAAGATGGTTAAATGGGGAAAGTTATAGACCATTTAAAGCTTAATCTAATGCCGTTTTAATGACGGATGTATCTCGTTTGGTTTTTGAGTTATTTTGAAAAAACTGAAAATGTGCGTTTTTGAAAAAGTGCTGTAGTTTTTTTATTTAAAATAATTTTTGGAATCTGTAAAAACATTGTTAGGGCAACTTTTTAAGACGAATACATTCATGCATTTTGATTTTAATTTCAACGTTTCGGTTTTAAGATATCATCATCAACTTTTGTTTTTCTTATGGCCGCCATTTTGTTTTTGCACATTTTTAAAGAGCGTTTTTTCCCTTTAAAATGATGTGCAACACTTTATTAAAATGTTTTTGTTTAATGTCAAAAAAGGAAAAAAATATTTTTTGCTAAGTTGGCCATGACTGCATAGGAAAATAGCTTTATAAACAATTGCCATTTGATTCCTAAAAATAAACTATGTTAAAAAACTATTTTTGATTTTTAAAAGCCTATGTACCCAAACAAAGACGGAGATTTACTTTGTTTGTAATGACAGATTAAAATATTTAATAATAATAATATAAAGCTGTACTTTCTACCAAAAATTAGTATATTTACTTTTTTATATTATTGTGTTTAACTCAACCTATAACAATACAAAAATCAAACTTATCTTCTTTTAATTTGCACTAACAATTGGAAAAAATATAAATCCTAAGAAAAACTATGCTCTTTACATTCATTACCAACTTACTTGCATATGGAAGTTTTGAAAAACCTCGACCAAAATAGTATCAAGAAAATACCGAAAATCGAAATAGAATTATTCAAAAATATTTTGCCGATAATCCTATATCTTCTACATGAGTTGCAACCAGGGAACTAATAAATATTAATAAAATAATAAAAAAATAATAATTTTGCCAAAAATAACGCTACAGTTCAAAATGTCCACCGTTTTTTTCAATGCACTTTTGACACTTCTTTAAAACAGTTCTGGTAACGCGGTTAAGAGTGTTTCTGTTTATACTTAATAGGACATCCCGCAAACGGTCTTCAAGAACTTGTACATTTTCAGGAGGATCAAATTCATATATTTCATTTTTTAAATAACCCCATAAATAAAAGTCTAAAGGAGTGATGTCTGGAGACCTGGCAGGCCACCGAACAGGCCCATTGTTTGAGATAATTCTCTCACCAAAAGTTTCCGATAAAAATGTGTGCACCTCCCTAGAATTGTGAGCGGGACATCCATCTTATTGAAACCACAAATTGTTAAAATCATTTGGTGGAACTACTTCCCTAATTGCTGGAATTATTTCGTTTTGCAGCATCTCAAGATATCTTTGGCCATTCAGTGTCTGCTCGTAAATAAAAGGCCCAATTAAGTGATTTGCTAAAAAATATATTATAAAAAAATAAAAATAATAACTAATATGTTTTTATTACCATAAATTCCGCACCATACGTTAAAGCCAAATCGAACTTGCAGTCTACGTTGTTCCCGTAATTGGGGATTTTCTACAGCCCAGTAATGGTGGTTATGTTTGTTAAATACGCCACAATTTGTAAAATGACTTTCGTCCGTCCATAAAACTTTTCTAAAAAAATTGGGTTTTCTTCACATTTATTACGATACCAATGGCAAAATTGAAGTCTTCTTTGAAAATCACCCTCATTAAGCCCTTGTACAAGGGTGGGTTTATATGGGCGATAATGGGATAATTTTAAAACGTGATGTATGGTTGACTTCGGAATGTTAAGTTCGCCGTTTGCAACTCGTGTAGAAGATGTAGGATTATCGGCAAAATATTCTTGAATATTTCTATTTCGAGCTTCATTATTTTTTTGATACTCTTTTGGTCGAGGTTTTTCAAAACTTCCATATGCAAGTAGGTTGGTAGTAAGTGTGGAGAACATTTTTATCCCAGGTTGATGTCTTTCGGGAAAACTTTCCAAATAATTGTTTGCTGCATTCTCCGCATTTCTGTGATTTTTAATATAAATAACTAACATGTCAAATGTTTCTTCGTTTGAAAAAATTTCCGGCATTTTTGTGGATACGTTTAACACAATTTTCCAATAACACAATAAAATATGTAACTAAATGAGAATATTTGACAACTTCGTCTTAGCAACGACATTTTCGCAATTGTTTCTAGAGGCAGTCATGGCCAACTCGACCAAAAATGGTTTTTAATGTTTTTGACATAAAACAAAAAAATTTTAATTAAGTGTTATACATCATTTTAAAGGGAATAAAACGCTCTTTGAAAATGTAGAAAAAAACAAAATGGCGGCCATAAGAAAAACAAAAGTTGATGATGATATCTTAAAACCGAAACGTTAAAATTAAAATCTAAATACAGGAATGTATTCCTCTTAAAAAGTTGCCCTAACAATGTTTTTACGGATTCCAAAAATTATTTGAAATAAAAAAACTACAGCACTTTTTCTAAAATGCACATTTTTAGTTTTTTCAAAATAACTCAAAAACCAAACGAGATACGGCCGTCATCAAAACCGCATTAAATTAAAGGTTAAATGGTCTATAACTTTCCCCATTTAACCGTCTTTCTATCTCTTCTAGTTTCCAATATCCCAATACATTCCCTACCAATTTTGGACACACTGTATATACCATCAGAAAGTCGAGATTTCAACTAACAAAAAACACTGAAAAATAGTAGATATAATTTTCATTATATGGGATAATTCATTTTAAGGTACTTTTTCTAGTAGGTATTTTTGGATAGATAAGAGGGTCCAAATTTCAAACTGTCATGGTATTTGTGTTCAGCACTCTTTGGCATTTTATTCTGAAAAGACTTAGCTCCCGGCACAACGTCTAAAACTTGTTTAACTGTATTATGAAAATCATCATTCTCCCAGAAATGTGTTTCGTGCGCTTCGAGCAACTTATGGTTCACGCATAATCGGCGTACTGAGCCGACTATTCGCTGTATCATCACAAAAATTTGAACTCCAATTTTCATTTTTGGATAATCCTTGACCAAATAAGCCACATCCAGCACGTAGTGCAGAAAATATAGCGGCAGTAGCTGCCAGTGTACGTGATGATTCTGACGAATTGATTTGGTGTTCGGAAATTGGAGCTTAAGAACAGACCATGTTAGGCGCAGTTAAAGCCAACATTTGAAAGCTATAATCTTTAAAAATAAATGTAAGATATAGTGTTTCCGTATGATAATAAATATTACTTAATAAAGTTCTTTTTTATTTTTTTTAAGTACCTTTAAATGAATCACCCTTACACACCTACGGCACTTGCTGTATTCCTTTTATGCTTCAGAACCGCCCAGAACGACACCATAAGTGTTCCTTTTACAATTTTTTGACATTTTGTCATGTTGTAAAACCGTTCTTGACACTATTGACAGTTCAGAGAATGATTTAGAACGGTTCTACAAAGTAAAAGGAATACACTAATTAAGATGATACTGTAGGATGTAATGGAAATACAATATACAGGGTGTCTCATTTAAACAAAGTTTACCTCTTCATTTTTTAAAGTTTTTGATGTTTCTTTATTGTTTTATGCTCAAAAGATAATAGATCATATTAGTATGAAAATTTTATACAAGTCGTTTTTTTCTATACTTCCTGATAATACTTAAAAGTAGGTGGTAAAATATAAATAAAAACCAGGTACATTTATGTGTTATACCCATGATATAAAGATAAAGAAGATATTATTTATAGCGAGCTTAAATTTGTCTGGTTCGCGCAGTGACGTCATGTGGTGACGAATTTTTATTTACGTAACAGTAATACATATCTTTCGTCGGTGATGTTGGATTCTAACACTGTTTAATTTATTTTTAGTTGGTATATTATAGAGATTAGTTATTTCTTTTTCTTTATAGATTAAAGTCGTTAATGTGTACTTCTAATTTCTCGTTTCTGTTTTAAAACTTTTTGTTGAATGTTAAATTATATTTACATTCTTAGGAGAAAAATGTTTACCGACTGTTGGATGGAACATTCATCAAACTACCAGTCTATTAACTATCATACAATAAATAAATATTGGGAAAAAACTGAAACGGTATAGAAAATTAATAATTCTAATATACAGTGTGTCCGCGCCTAAGTTGTGTGACATACATATGGGCAATTTTTTTATTATTAATTATACGAAAAAAATTTTTCCCCATAAAAAGTTTTGCAAACCTAAAATGCAAGCAACAATTATGAATTTTTTTGAGTGGTATACGAGGTATCTCAAAAAATATGAATTTTCTTCAGGAGAAAAGTACTGTTATTTTTGACAATATTGAAAAATATTTTAAAGAAAAAAATGTTTAGTACTAAAAATATTATTCAAGTATGCAAACTCGTTCATTGACAAGAAAAAAACTTTTTCTTTAAATTTTTATGTTATATGTTATAACGAGTGATTCTGTTTGCTATTGAGTTGTAAAATTTTTCCATATTCTTTATTTTTCAATTCTTAAAATAAAAGTTACATTAAAGAAGGCTGAAAGCCTTATTTGAAAAATATATATACAATCAACTAAACACATAACATTATGACTACTACAATTACTTCATAGTAATTCATTGAAATAACCATAAAATCAAATTGTAAGTCTACAGTACATACGTACACGGATGGACTTTACAATGGGACAAATGGAACACAAATTTAAATGCTCAAGAAAGTCGTGTATACAACTGCTCTTGCTTCTTAAAAAAAGATTCACATTAGAGAAGTTTGTTTTGCTTTGTAGAGGGGCTCCAAACACTGAACAACGCATTTTGGAAAAAATATTTATAAAACCAGATTAAACCGTTTGAAATACACAAATCTCTCAACAAATCGCACTTTATTCCGCACGTTTAAACCACGTTTAACCTAAATTCGTCACCAGATGACGTAGCAAAAGCACAGCGAAGCTCCGCCCAACCGCGCAAGATCATATCTTCTTATTTCTGTGTATCCTGTGTTATACCTATGTATCAAATTAAAGGTCTGAACCATCTGCTAGGGACACCCGGTATTGTTTGACAGTTGTTTAGGCAATTTCAAAATAATCGTGGACAAATTCTAACAGCCTTCATTATTTGCTTGTTGAATACCATACTATAGAGGCTTAATTTATACTGCTTTTATGTCTAAAACAAGGATTAATGAATAGTCAGCCTATATTAATTATACCAGAGTGTATGATTATGCAAGAATTTTGTTAGAAGTCATGTTATTCAGGCTGATTAAAAGCCGTAGATAATTGGTAATTCCTAGTTAATTTGCTCTGAGGACTAGCGGTTAGATTATCGTTGATTCCTAAAAAAGTAGAGCTTTTTGTTTATTTAATAAATATATATCTGCTTTTCTTAAATTCTAATAACAAAAAAACTAAAAATAAATTTTGTAACTTAAAATTAAAATAACTTTAAACAATTATACAGGGTGTCTCTAAAGGACTGTACAAAATGCTGTCACAGATTCCTTGGGCCAAAATACAACGATGTAATGCAACTACCTTAGTCGAAAGGTTGCTGGTTTGCAAGATACAGGGTGTCAAATTTTTATTTATTTTTTACTTGGACACCTGTATCTCGCAGACGATCAACCTTTCGACTAAGGTTAATTGCATTAGATCGTTGTATTTTGGCCTAAGGAATTTGTGGTAGCATTTTTTATAGAGCTTTGAGAAAAGTCCGGGTGGCCCAGATAAAGCGTGAGGGATTTATTTTGTGTGGTATAAAATGTTTAATCTTAAATATCTCATAAACCGTTGCTGGTATCGATATTTACCAGGTATACCATTTTTAGACACAAATTGTGGGAGAATTTTTTTTATTAAAGTGATATTATACCGAAGCACCAAAAAGTTATTGTATTTAAAAAAAGCAATGAACTACAGAGGGCTCCCTCTACATTTTATGGGAAAATATTCTCAGCTTTCGATACCCAACCCTAAAAACCTCCAAATACCAAATTTGGTCGAAAAATCTTTATTAAACACAAATTATTTAAAAATAACCATAATAAAATTAAAACTTTAACACCCTGTATCGCCCAAACGGTCAACTTTTGGAAAATTGGATTAGATCGTTGGCTCAAGGAATTTGTGGTAGCTTTTTGTACAGACCTTTTAGAGACACTCTGTATATTTTTTCCCCTCTCGCTTCCTTGGGTACATTTTCTTAGTCGACAGACAGTTTTGACAGTTCCAACCCCTTGGCAGACAAACATTTTAGGATGGCCAATGTCGCGAGGAAGTCCAATACCAATATTTCTGTTATTTAACAAGATATGACTTGAAGGTGATAATAAAAGAAGTTTACACTTGAAAATGGACATATATAGGGATGTCCGAAACGTTGTGCAAATATTTAAAATAAAGACAATTAAGGTCTGAAATTTGTTTGCGCACAACTTTTGATTTTGTCAAGATTATTAAAAGTAAAAATAGACATTGTAGCAAAAAGAAAAAAAAACAACCTCAACAATATTGCACCTCAGTTTTCTGTTGACAAACTCCAAGAGTGTTCAAAGGAATCAACTACAAATAAAATCGTTCTCACTGTGCAAACAAAGAGCGAAAATAAACGACATAAAACGTATAAAATCTCTCTTTGCAAGCTGAAGTTTCAAGCTGTGTTACGATTAAACAAATATACTGTTGATATTAAAGCAAATATTGCATACACTGTTATACTTTATACTTTATTTTCGTTTTATGTTTAATATGTATTTCTTTTTATTTTTTGCAGGTAAGTGATATGTCATGCAAAGACGAACTTAAACGCAGCAGTTAAGTAAGTAAAAAAATAGAAAAACATTGTTTTAACAACAAAACAACATATACAGGTTATTTTAAAATGCTGTGAATGTGTTAAATGCTTCGCAAATTTTTCGTTCTCAAAATAGAGGATGTTCAACTTTTAAAAAACTGAAAAATTTTAAAATTATTCCTATTAAAATAGGTTTTAATTGTTGTTGTTACAAAATTGCTAGTAAAAATTATAAAATCTAAAAAAAAGGTTTCCGCAATGCTTTTTATGGTCTAAAAATATGTATCTAAAGACGTTTTTCATTACCTTTAAATATACGAGACACCGCTTCTCTTCGGATTTAAAATATAAGTAATGTTGTACGTGATTACTAGTTTGACAGGTAAATATTAGTGACTATATGCTTTGTGCAAAAGGTGGAGTAAAAACATTTGTGGATTTTTGTACTCTCCTACTGTGTTGTCGAAACTAAATACGAAAATTTAGTAACGAAAAAATATCTCAGAAAAATATGTCAGAATGATCAAGTCACTAATTTAAAAGTTGGCAAGATGTAA
>JACEGR010005070.1:0-78186 GCA_014170235.1 Listronotus bonariensis | reverse complement strand
CTGACAATCACACCATTTCTCAGTTTTAGTGATATATTTTCTATTTGACTAATTATAGGTGGCAAAAGTACGTGAGGAATGTTGTGTTTTATCAGCAGTGCCACGCCCCCGCCGCGAGCATTTCTATCCTTGCGATAGATTGTGTAGTTTCGGATTTTAATTTGGGTTTCTTGCGCTAATTTTGTTTCATTTATTCCCATAATGTCTATATTGTGTTTATATATGAAATGTATAAGTTCCCCTAATTTATTTTTGATCCCGTTAGCATTCCACTGTACAATTTTTAGTTTTTTAGATGTCATATTGATCAATTTTATCAATAAAACTTAGAAGAGCCATTGCTCTATCTATTTTTTCTGAGTAAGAAGTGGTATATTTTATAAAATCGGAGAGAAAACGAATGGTTTCTTTAATGTTTATTTTTTCCTTTAATGTTTTCATTAAACTTTGAAGCTCGGAGAAATCGTTATCATTACCTTGATTTCCGTTTGATTGTGTTACACTTTCAGGTGGGGAGTTTCTGGTGTTTTGTTGTTGATAAGGGTTGGTTGTTGCGGGTCTGGTTCTCAATGGTGGAAAATTTTGGTGGTCGGTAAAATTGGGGGCACTTGCCCTGCCCGCTGCAGAAGCACTTGCCCTGCCCTCTTCACTCTTCCACGCATTTCTTGTGGGTTGTGGTGCCGGTTTGTAAGTTGGTTTTTTCTGCTGTTGTTTGTCTTGTATACTTGCTACTCTATACTCGTAAACTTTGCAGCTTGTTGAGGATGACTTGTGCTGCTGTCCACAGTTGGCACACCTAATGTTATCGGGATTGGTGCAATCCTTAGTATAATGTGTTTTTGAACAATTGTCACAGCGCGGTGCATAATGACAATTTGTTCTTGTGTGCCCCCAGCGACAGCAGCGGCGGCATTGTACGATTTCTTTTTCCTGTCGGCGTATTTCCCAGGAAACACGGGAGCAGTCGAGAAATTTAATTTTTTGTATGTGGGTTAATTTTATGTCGGCTTTTGTCACTACAAGGTGCATCGGCCTTGTCCTAGTTCTCATTACGTAGATGTTTTTGACTTCAACGCCATTTTCTTCTATTTCCGCTTTTATATCTTCGATTTCGGGAAGATGGTCAAGGCCCTTTAGGACAAAGCCGTGCGTCTTGTTTTCTTCCGTTGTGTATGTGTGCCATTCCTCTGTGTCCTCCAATTCCAGGGTTGTTTTATATTTGTTATAGCCTTGCAAGTTTTCACAATATACAATAGTTGTATATTTCGTGGTTTTAATTGTGTATAAGTTTTTGCCTATTATTTCGTTTAGTTTATTTGTAAATTCCTTAAATTCTTTATTGGTGTTTATTATCCCGTTTATGATGATTGGGGGTGGTTTTTAGGCTTTTTATTGCTTGTTTGTTGGTTATTAGTCTTCTGTGGTTGTTCGCTAATCGGTGTTTGTGTACGAGCTGGTTGTGGTGTTGACGTTTTTTCATGTATTATTGTTCTTGTTGAGTCATCTAATTCTTCATTCCAGTCCTTGTCGGTGTCTTTGTCATCGTATAGGGGTGCAAATCTGTTTGCGGTAGGTGTAGGATTGTTGAAGTTGCGTATTTTGAATAGTCTTTTAGGTCTGTCTACGGGTGAAATGTCTTTTCTTTTTCGTGAGTTTTCCTTAAATTGTTCAAGTCGTTTTCTTTCTTCCTCGAGTCTTTTTGTACTATTTCGTCCCTTTCATTTAGCAAGCCTCTTTGTTGTTCTATATTAATGTGTTTATTCGAAGTTTCACCTCCATCGGGAAAAGTGTAGGGGTTAATTGGCGAATTTTGGGGGCTAGTGTGCCGTCGTGTTCCATCGGTGTATTCGGTTTTTCGGATTCTATAATTTCGGGGTGGTCAGTATTTAAATGATTTGTAATGGTTTCTTTTTGCTTGTTTAGGTCCAGTTGACATTGATTTCGCTTATAAAAATTCCTGCAGATTCTGCAGGCCTCACTAGTATATATAAGGATTCTCATTAAATCCTGGTTTTCTTTCGTTATTTCGGGTGAATCTTGATTAATTTGCATATCGTTTTTTTGGGGTGCCTCTTGCACCCCTTGGGTCTGACATGTGTGGTTTTCACGTCTACTTCTGTTGGTTGGATTTGTAGAAGAAAATTGGTTTTTGGCGAAACAATTATTCCCGTCAAAATAAAAAAGTACTAATAACTCGAACTTATTATAATTTTAGTATCGGTCGAGTTGAAATACCGGTTTTAGGAATTTAAAGAATGTTGTTTTGAATGATTTGCAATACTCTCGATTTTCGGAATTCGAAATATGCGTTTTTGCTGGTGCAGTTTCAGACCGAGTGTGTGTTTTTGCACACAACCGGTATATTATTCCTAAATAACCTTAATAAATAAAATGTGTTTTCCAACAGGTTTACCATGCAACTTACTATGCAAATGGCTTACCTGATTGAATTGCCGCAGGTGAACGTCTTGTACCCCACATTATCGGCTCTCTCTGGGTCAGCTGTTCTCTACATCGACCGGTCCTAAATAGAAAACATAAAAACCTTGGTAAGTGGCATATTTTTATTAATTTTATGTATAATTAATACATACCCCTTTACATCGGCGAAGTTACGGTTTATATCTAGATAAAAAAATATTAATTGAATATTTTACTTGGGGTTATATGGTAAATAATTTTTATGTGAAAGTAGAATTATAAAAATATGTGTTGCATACGCCGCTCGCTAAATTTATTTTTTTATCAATTAGCGCTTTTTAAATATTTTACACCCCCAATATTAATGTACTATCAATTATTGCAGGTTAAAAGTATTTTTGCGCGATAAATGGTGTTTTTTATCGTCCTGTATACAATAATAAAAATATTGAGACGCCTTTTTTATATTATTTATTTATCGAATGTAATATTATATGTGGTACAGATGACGTCATTTATTTTCTATATATTTGATTATATGCTTTTCAGGCTATTTTGGTCTATAAATTACTGCTTTTACTTATATTTTTTATTTTTGGAGGTTAATGTGGTTTAAATATTTAAATTTGGTATACACGCGGCCTTTTTATTTTTAGGTGATAAATGGCGTTTTTAACATCCTGTATACGATTATAGAGTTTCTCAGAAATCCGTTTTTTATCTGCGTAATCTGTTTTTAAAAAAAGACCGCCTTTTTACCATATTTGATTGATTGAATTGATGGTGGCCGATGACTTTCCATATATTTGATTTTTATGCCTTTCGGAGCTGATTCGACCTATAAATGAATGCTTTTACCTGCAATTTTTTGATTTTTAGTGTTAATGTGGCCTAAATGCAACTTTTAAGATTGGTGATGCGCGAAGGTCTTTTTTTTTTATTTTCGTGCGATAAATGTATGATAATTTTAAGAGTGGTATACGCTTGCCGGTCTTTTATTTATTTACAGGCGATAATTGGTATTTTCTAACATCCGTACCGATGATGGCGTTTTTTTGTCTGTTGTAATCTGTTTTAAAAATATTGAACGCCTGCTTATATTTATTATTGTTGAATTAGGAGTGAGATGACTTTCCATATATTTGATTTTTATGCTTTTGGTCTATTCTGGCCCTATAAGTTACTGGTTTTCCCACTGTATTTTTTTTTATTTTGGTGTTAATGTAAGCTTTAAATAATTTTGGAAGTTAACATACACATGCGGTTCATTTTTTCTTGTTTTTTTTTTTGGTGTAGGTATCTACACCACTACACAAACATCACAAGAAAAAAAAGGTAAATAAAACATACACTGTACTAACAGTTGCAAAAATCAATGTTAAACGTCCTTTATGTCCACTTAAATCAATTAAAAGGTAAAAACAACCGTTGAAAACGATAAAAACTGACAAAAACTATACTTGTCTACTGTACCAGAAAACAAGAGATGCCGCCATTTTTTATCGTCGGATGACAGTTGATTGGCTTTCACGGTGTTGTCCAAGATCGTTTAATAGGTAAGGTTGCCTCGTAAGCGTTTCAACATGGCGGACCATACGTCACATATGTATTTTGCTCATTATTTAATGAAGTTTTTAACAGTGTAGTTTGTGTTTTTTGTCAATATTAAAGAAATACTTTTAAATACTGTTAATTCCAGTTGTTAATGTAACTTCTTTATTTCCTATTAATAAATTATTGATTATTCTAGCTGATTTTTAAATATTGTATATCGCGCTCTTTCGCCCTCATAGCATTATCCGTCTAGACATCCTTGTTTGCTATGTTGGCGCCAATAAGGAACCAGCAGTGCGGTACATATGTGACGTAATGAGGCAACTTTACCTATTAAACGATCTTGGGTGTTGTCTGAATGCAGAGTTTCTTTATGAGAAGGGGTTTAGACATAAGCAAGACCGGCGATAGCTTTTGTCAGGGACGTGAGGGTGTGAGAATTACGATTTCGGTTGGCAGTTCTGTTCAAAGTTGGTAGCATTATCAGCTGATGACAGAGTCGTGCCTTGTCGAAGGTTTGTTTGGTAAAAACTGTGGAAATTTGCCATTTTCATTTTAGTTGTATATTTTGCAAGGATTTCCAGTTGTTAATGTTTTTGGTTAGTTTAGAGACTTCACATATTATTGGTTCGGACTCTTTTTATTTTAGAGATTTTGATAGTGTTTAGTTGAATAGTTTTCAGTCATTCGTGTTTTTATATACATATGATACTGATGAGTGTCCGCTAATTAATGGTACACAGAAAAACTACAGATTTCTTATGCGAAAATACCCATTTAGGATTTAAACAAACATACCTATATCCAAAAGTTAATGATAAGAAAGATACGGGGTGTTAAAGGGATATAAATATTTTTTATTCATGCACTTCGATAATTTCTGATATGTTTTAAACATTTTAATAAAACTCGGTATCCAGGAGTTTTTAGCTATCAGCTATTTATATCTGAGCAGTTGTAATTATAGCTAATACGATGTTATTGAAGGTACATACTTTCGGGTGCACTGAACAACTAAAACGTGAATACCTTAAAAACGGTTGTCAAAACCGATTCTTACTAAGTATACCTTTTTTGTGCAGAAAGCATAGAGAAGCTTACTAGTTTACATACATACAGGGTAGTAACAAAAAATTGGGTAGTTTTAGAGAATTTTAAATAGTGTACCCATCGGCCTCTAGTCTACACACAAAAATTAATATTCGATCTGAAATGCTAATGTTTAAAAACCCCGAGATACCGTTTTATTAAGATATTTAAAAAGGGGGGAACAATTATCGAAATAAATTTACTTTTTCTTTTTACTATGACACCCCCGTATCTTCCTTATTATAAACTTTTGGATATTAGGTATGTTTGGTTAAATCTTAATATTTTGGCATAAGAAATCTGTGGTTTTTCTGTGTACCATTCATTAGCGGACACCTTGTATACAAAGTTTTTAAAATGGTTTTTGACTTACGGAACCATGGAAAATGTTTTGCTCTGCCAGGTACCTCATCGTCCTGTCGTCGCTTTGATAATTTTTAATTTTCAATATTTAAGCCACATTTATGTTTTTGTTTTAGGTTATGCCTATTAAAATATTCCAATAAATTTTGTTTATAACGTACAGTTCTTTTTTGTTTTCTCCTTAATTCTACGCTACTGATCTGCCTAAAATCAAACATGGCCGAAAATGGCCCGACTTGACGTCACAGCCACGCTAGCCAATATGGCGAATGTCGTGACCTTATCTCATCAATCGAAGGCAACAGCGAAATTGGTGAAAATGGCGAAGTCGCCCATCCGAGTGCTTAGGTTGCCAAATCTCATTGCGCGGGAAATTTAAATTATGAAATTTTTAATTTAAAATAAAAATTATTCATTAAAAAATTAATATTTTAAAAATACTTTAATAAAAGCCTTAAAATATATAAAGATTTAGGATTCCTATGCAAAAACAACCACTATTTGTATTTTTTTAAACCAAATTAGTAATTCCCGCCATTGCGTGTCCGCCACGTGTGCGCATTACTCTATTTTAATGGTTGCTCTGTTTGGCTTGTTTATCTGGTACACTAATTGCTATTTTCTTTAATAAAACTGAAGTTTTTTGGATATATTCGTGCTAAATTTTAGTAAGTATTATATTATGTACATGTATTTATTAACTTCAAAGATTTAAACAGTTTTAATTACAAAATTTTGATGGATAAGGTATTCTAACCACATTTTAACTTTTTAGGGCCAGAAATCTTGGTACTATCGATCTGTGGTGGCAGGTTTGTTTTAAAATGCTTTACATTTCATAAAACATTAATGTTTTTTGTCAACTTGATCAAAAAAATAAAGGCTTTATCTTTATCGTACTCAGTATTGATCTGGTAAGTTTTTTAACCATGTTCGAATTATTGTTCCAAATGATCCGCACACTGCAGGTATTTCTGTCTACAAATAATACTTTAATATGGTTTTTAAATGTGTTTAGGAATTGTAGGTATAAATGTGGAGTGTTATTAGTTATTATATAAGTTAAGGTGGTGGTAAAATCTAAGTAGATAATGTCAGAGGGATATTAATTATGTCTTAGGGTGGGGAAATGCTTGTAAATTAACAAAAAGCCAGTTAATGTATCTCTTTTATTTAAATATAGTTACATCAGGGCCCTTAATTTAATGGAATGACTACCTCGGTTAGACACATTAGTTTTGTAATTTCTGTATTGGTATTAAGAATCCTTTCATGTTTTTTAAGTAGATTTCTTTTTTGTTTTTGTCAGATTATTATTACTTTCAGTTTAGTAAAACACTAATATGGAACAAATTAAAAAGAAAATTTTCAACTTGTCGGAGTTTTTGTAAAATTAAAATATAAAGCCTTTTTTTTGTTTTAATGATTAGGGTAGGTAAAGTCAGAACAATTATGTACTGTTATCATTATACTGAGTATAATTCACACCATACTTTAGCATTTAATTTTTGTGTTAGTATTTCTGTAAAATTTTCAGTTTTACAGCACTCACAGTGTATTTTGGAAAGATATCAGATTTTTTGTGGACCATCCTGCATTTAGGTGCAAAAATTACAATCCTCTTCAAGATAGTTTTACTCACATGAGGTTTAACAACTTTAACTTAAATTTAAATACTATGTGAGAAGCATGCTCATAAGAATAATGTTAAAATTAAAGATTGAGAAGTTTTAATTTGGTTATATTGTTCATACAGCATATCTACTTACGTTCGCACCATATGGAAAACTTTTTTATTATTAATTTAACGAAAAAAGTTATTCTTTATAAAAAGTTCTGCATAGTCTAAAAGATGTTTCAGATTAAAAATAGCTTTTAAATATGCAAGTTGGTTTATTTAAAAGAAAAACCTTTTTAATATTTTCTTTGTGATAACAAGCCTTTCTGTGACTTTTCACTGTTTTGACAGTTCCTAGGCTTTCTTTACATATTATATTTCGAAATAAGTATGAACTAATGTACAAACCTAAATTTTGACCCTTAACGCATAAAAAACTGATAAAAAAGTTTTTCTTGAAAATGAACCAGTTTGCATATTTGAATGTTATTTTTAATCCTAAATATTTTTTCTTATAAAAAATTTTGATATTATGAAAAATAAGGGTACTTTCTTCTTGAGCAAAATTTACATTTTTTGACATACCTGCAAAAACCTAATATCTGATGATTGCATTATAGGTTTTAGACTATGCAGAACTTTTTATAAGGAATAACTTTTTTCGTAAAATTAATAATAAAAAGTTTTCTTATGGTGCGAACTTAAGTAGACACGCTGTATACCAATAAAATTATTTATTAAAAAGAGCCTTAGATTTTTGCAGTTAAACACAGAGTGTTCCGTGAAAAAAACTAAATATTGCATTATAAGTATTGTCTAATGTAGGCTTTGTTGATTTAGCAGTATTGTTACAGACTTTCAAAATGTGTTTACGTTATAGAATTTTAGAGAGTTAGGATCATTTAATTTAGTTTGTTAATTTAGTTAAATAATTTACCTTTATTTTACATGAAAATCAGTCAAGAATCCCTGAAAGAAGAAATGAAGAAGGAAACTGAACTAGTCAAGAAGAAACCAGACAACAAATAGAGAAAATCCAAAAAGACCTTCAAACGGAGCCAAGCGGAGATGAAACAAGAACTAAAAGAGAAGATGGTAAAAATCAGAGAAAATCTAAAAGGAGAATTTTATCAATGCCAAGATGAGATGAGAAAGGAAATGTTGCTTGAATTAAAGCTTACAAAAGAAGATGTCAAAGAAGATATAGAAGAAATACAACAGAGTGTGCAGTTAGTTCAAGGTCAAATGCAACAAGAAGTGCAACAATTACACCGACAAATTCAAAATATAGCCAGTACAGGTGTCGTTCCAGGATGTGGTACTCCAGCAACTGTTATGAAACCACCAACTTTTGATGGAAAGGTACCGTGGGTTACGTACCTTAGACAATTTGAAGCTGCTGCGAACGGCAATAATTGGAGTTTACCAGAAAAGGCACGCGCATTAGTGCTTGCTCTACGAGGTGAAGCCATGGAGGTATTAAGAAATATTCCTGAAGAGAAACAAAGCGACTATCAATCAATTGTAATGTTCCTAGAAATGAGATATGGCGAGACACATTTGCAGGAAGTTTATAACAGCGCAGCTGCAGGGACGAAGACAAAAATATAACGAAAGCCTTCAGGAATACGAAGCTGACATCGTACGTTTGATTAATCTGACATATCCAACATACCCAGAAGAAATAAAACAAGAACTAGCCGTGGGTAGTTTCATTGAAGGTCTACGCGATCCAGACATGAATCAGGCTTTAAGAATGGCCAGATTGAAGAAAATATCAGAAGCTCTTGCCTACGCGCTTCAGTTCGAAACAGCCAAACAAACGTCTAGGAGTCAGACAAGAATAAGAAGAATAAACTTTGTACCAGAAGAAGACAATTCAAATAAAGATTTTGCAAGAGTAATGAAGGAGTTGCAAGAAATTTTCCTTAAGAAGCAAACAGAAGAAGACAACAGTATGACATTTAGAAGAAGAAATACTATCCGCTGTTGGAAGTGTGGTAAAGAGGGGCATCTACAGAGAAATTGTACCAGATTCAATGCCCCTACTAGTAGTCCGGAAAACTCCCAGTAGTCAGCTTCAAGGGGCGAAAGCTGGCTAGGTGCTACCAAGCCCCACCAACAACAACTATTAGAGTATCCCGGCTGCAGAACAATGGCTCCAGCTTGGTAGTACCTGGAAATGTATGCGGTCGGGAATGTGAGATGGTACTAGATACTGGTTCTACACATACCATCGTGAAGCCGAACATCGTAGCTCATTGTAAAATATTCCGCCCCGAGAAGAATTACATCTTGGAAACTGCCAATGGAGAAGTTTTACCAATAAAAGGCATACATGAAGCCAGAATAACCCTAGGGACAACAACATTCATACAAGTCGTGTTTGTTGCCGACATCATGGACGAAGTTATTCTTGGCCTAGACATTATGGAAAATCAGAAGTTTATACTAGACCTTCCACAACGGGTACTACGAACCAATAAAGAAGAGATTGTAATGAGACTACCACGAAGCAGTGAAACATCGATTCGAGAAGTAGTCCTCACGGAAGATGTTATTCTACCGCCAAACTCAGAAAGCATCATACAAGCAAAGTTTGAAGATTCAGAAGAAGGTGAAATCGTGTTAGTCGAACCATTAGAAAATTGTCCCTTATACGCTAAAGGAATTCTACCAGCAAGAACTCTGGCGCAAACCAAAGAAAATATGGTATTTGTCAGAATGATGAACCTGAAAGATTTCCTCAACAGGTCAAAATGGGTGACAAAGTCGGTACCTGTCAACCTGCTGCTATGATAGTTACCTATCCCTGTACCACACCTGCAGGAGTCTCCACACGTAAACTACCTGATGCTCTACAAGACCTGTTGATTTCATCAAAATCCTTGTTAGACCCAGTCCAAGTATCTATGCTGGAAGAACTTTTAAGAAGAAATCAAGATGTTTTCTCTTTATCCGAAAAAGATTTGGGTAAAACCAGTGTAGTTCAACATCGAATAAACACTGGAGACGCATCACCGATAAAACAGCCACCCAGAAGAATTCCTTTAGCCAAGAAAGAAGAAGTTGAAAAGTTACTTGAGGACATGCAAAATCAAGGCATCATAGAACCATCCCAGAGCCCATGGTCATCTCCTGTAGTCCTAGTCAAGAAGAAAGATGGTTCCACCAGATTTTGTGTTGATTTCCGAAGACTGAATGACGTCACGAAGAAGGACAGTTTTCCACTACCAAGAATTGACGATACCCTAGACACATTGACGGGGTCAAAATGGTTTTCCACATTAGACCTAAAAAGTGGCTATTGGCAAGTAGAACTTTATCCGGAAGACAAGGAAAAATCTGCTTTTTCAACTGGAAACGGACTGTGGCAGTTTAATGTTATGCCATTTGGTTTATGCAATGCCCCCGCTACTTTTGAACGTTTGATGGAGTTGACATTACGGGGACTAACTTGGAAAACCTGCTTAGTATATCTAGATGACATTATAATTCTTGGAAAACATTTGACGACCACTTGAAAAATGTTGAAGAAGTTTTTCAGAAGCTTAGATCCGCCCAGCTGAAGCTTAGTCCAAAGAAATGTCACCTTTTCCAGAAAGAAGTAAAGTACCTAGGGCATATAATTACCGAAGAAGGAGTAAAAACTGATCCAGAGAAGACTGAAGCTATCCAGAACTGGCCAGTACCAAAGAACAAGCATGAAATTAGAAGTTTTCTGGGATTGTGTACCTATTACAGACGGTTCATACATGGGTTTGCCGATATTGCAAGACCATTACATCGTCTTACGGAAAACAACAACAGCTACGAATGGACTGAAGATTGTCAAGCAGCTTTTGTACACCTAAAGAAAGCCCTGTGCAATCCCCCGGTGTTGTCCTATCCACAACCAAATCAAACATTTATTGTGGACACTGATGCGAGTAACACTGCTATTGGTGGAATTTTGTCACAGATGCAAGATGGCCAAGAAAAAGTAATAGCCTATTTTAGCAAAGTCCTTTCCAAACCTGAACGAAATTATTGTGTCACCAGAAAAGAACTTTTGGCTATTGTTAAATCCCTAGAGCATTTTCATAAATACCTGTATGGCCAAAAATTCCACCTAAGAACGGACCATGCATCACTTAAATGGTTGCTTCAGTTCAAGAACCCTGAAGGTCAGATAGCACGATGGCTACAACGCATTCAAGAATATGATTTCAAAATTGAACATCGAAGGGGACTGAACCATAAGAATGCTGACGCTTTATCAAGACGACCTTGCCCGGATGATTGTAAACACTGCAGCAGACGAGAAGAACATGAAGATCCTGATGAATTTCACTGCCGAAGAACACGTCTCCAGTGCTCTCAAGAATGGGATCCTAAGATCTTGGCCAAAGAACAACTAGAAGATCCCGATCTTGGAGACATTATCAAACTTAAGACAGAAAATTTGGAAAGACCACCATATCAGAAAATAGCCTCCAAGTCTCCAAGACATAAAGGGTACTGGGCCATATGGGACTCTTTGATTATTAAAGATGGCCTATTACAAAGGGTCTGGGAAAGTTCTGACGGCAAAACCCATAAACATCAGATAATCCTACCAACCAAAAGGATCCCTGAAGTATTGCAAGCCTTGCATAATGGTGTAGGAGGTGGCCATTTTGGAGTTATGAAGACTCTTGAAAAGGTTCGAGAAAGGTTCTACTGGCTGGGAAGCCGTGCAGACGTAAAAGACTGGTGCAGAAGGTGTAAGGACTGCGCTTCCAGCAAGGGACCCAAAACACGAAGCCATGGCAAGATGAAGCAATACAATGTAGGGGCACCTTTTGAAAGAATTGCCATAGACATAGCAGGGCCATTTCCAGTTAGTAAATCAGGGAATCGCTATATCTTGGTAGCGATGGATTACTTCAGTAAATGGCCAGAAGTCTACCCAATCCCAAATCAAGAAGCTATAACTGTTGCCGATGTATTATTTCAACAATGGATTTGTCGCTATGGAGTTCCTAGAGAAATACATTCCGATCAAGGCAGAAACTTTGAGTCCGATCTTTTCAAGAACCTTTGTAATCTCCTGGGAATCCATAAAACAAGAACAACACCTCTTCATCCCCAGTCCGATGGTATGGTAGAGCGGTTTAACAGAACACTTGATAACTACCTGAAAATTAAAGTAAATGACCAACAAAGTGACTGGGATAACTGTATACAGCCGTTTTTATTAGCATACCGCTCCGCAATTCACGAAACTACTGGCGAAACACCTGCTAAAGTCATTTTCGGAGCGGAAATATGCCTTCCAGTTGACTTGCTTACAGGACGACCTTCCACCAATGAAGAACCAGCAGAAGACTATGTAAGTCAACTAAGTAAACAGCTACAGAGGATACATGAAGAGGTGCGTACCAAGTTACAAAAAGGAAGTGACCGTATGAAATCCCGCTATGACTTGAAAGCTAACCATCAGGGATTTGTCGTCGGTGAAAAAGTTTGGTTATACAATCCAAGAAGAACCAAGGGGCGTTCACCGAAACTACAGAAGTCATGGGAGGGACCATATAAAGTGGTGACACGGCTTAATGATCTGGTGTACCGTATACAGAAGAGTCCACAGGCAAAGATGAAAGTAGTACATCTAGAAAGGCTAAGCCGTTATCAAGACAGTGAAGATACTTGATCGAGACGATCAAAACTTGGAAGGGGGCAATGTTACAGACTTTCAAAAATGTGTTTAGGTTATAGAATTTTAGAGAGTTAGGATCATTTAATTTAGTTTGTTAATTTATTTAAATAATTTACCTTAATTTTTCCAAGTTCTTTCATCACTTTCGAAGGTTTCCGAAAACGCCCGAATTATCCATTAATAACTTTTATGCCATCATGTACTATGGAATTTTCACGATATTTCTCGAATATTCTAGATCATTCTTTACTCTTCCACCATACTATAAAAGGGCGACGGGAAACTTCGGATCAGTCAGTATAAATTCGACTTTTGTGTTGTAAACTTCGAGACATTGACAATTTACGATTTTGCCGTTATTGTAACCATAGTTACGTTACATTGTTAATAAAGGTATAAAAACGAAGACACGTGTTTTTATACGAGGTGTTTTGAACAGTATTTTGAAATCAGATCATATCGTACTCATTTTATCTACCTTAGATCATGTTCAGAATACAGTTTAAAAATAAATTAGGAGGTTTTTTTTTCAGTTTTCCTTTGGTAAAATTTTTAATAACAATGTATGAAATACTAACACTCTATTTTGTTTGTTTTACAGGTGAAGGAGGAGCTTATCCTTCGGATATTTTTAATTTTAAGAATTACTTTTAAGTAGGGATTTTTCTGTATTACAACAGACTTTGACTAACTGACTTTCAGTAAGAGTGTCTTTTTGCCATGGAGTTTGGAATATTCAGGTGGTCTTGCAAATTTCCGTCCTGTGACAACAAATTTTTTTCCCCAATTTTAAAAGAGGGTTATAAAAATTTATCATTTTTTAAATTTCCTGTCAATAACCCAGATTTGTGTAAAATATGGAAATCTGTTTGTAACATTGGTGATAACATAAAAGTTAACAATTTTCGTATTTGTGAAGAACATTTTCTAAAAGAGGACTTTTGTGGCAATGGTAGATCCATTCTAGGTTTTAAAGCTATTCCAAAAGCAATTTCTAAATCTTCTTACCCTTCAAATTCTGAAGACCACATATTTTCAAATAATGATGATAATGAGCCTCAAAATAGTACAGAACTTTTGCCTTTTATCAATACAAATTCTATAAACTCACTCAATTCTTTAACTTTACCCGAACCTTCTTCTAAAGAACTTTCACAATCCGATTTTTCTACAAATTGCTCAAAATTTAATTTTCTTAACAAAGACACTCAAACTGAGAACATACAGGAAGTTAAACCATTAGAAAAGTTTAAAACAAAAAGGGAACAAGAAATGTATAGGGCTCATAGAAATATTACATCCAGACTTTCAAAATTAAAAGCCCTTCTGGCTAAAGAAAGAAATCAAAATAACACATTAAAAAAACTTTTTGATGAGGGTAGATTTAATTTTATTGAGGGAAATCTTAATAATGTCTCTAAAAATTTTATAAATTCACAGTTAAAAAATGTTGGGAAAAGTCCTACAGGAAAAAGATGGACAGATGATGACAAAATTTTTGCTTTATCAATTTATAAACGAAGTCCCCGTCTTTATAGATATTTGGTCTGCTATTTTGAATTGCCTTCTCCAAGAACATTAAAAAGAGTACTTTCAAAATTACCATTTGACCCAGGCTTTAATGATAAAATTTTAGAACATCTTAAAATTGAAGTAAGCAAAATGGATGATAATGATAAGTATTGTTCCCTTTTATTCGATGAAATGTCATTATGTGCTGGCTTACAGTATGATCCCCATAGACAAATTATAATTGGCTATGAGGATCTTGGCCATTTGGAAAGATCTAATAAACCTGCAAATCATGCCCTGGCTTTTATGATTCGAGGAATCCGAAAGCAATGGAAGCAAGTTATAGCTTACTACTTTACATCTTCCACTATTTCCACTCATTCTTTAAAAATCTTAATTCCTTATATTATAACTAAATTACAAGATATTGGTCTTAAAGTAATATCCACTGTTTCTGATCAAGGTTCCACTAATAGAACAGCTTTAAAAAACCTTAGTGCCGAGAATACAATCAATCCATCACCATATACATTCCGGGTAAATGGAGAGGAAATATGCATAATCTTTGACGTTCCCCATTTACTTAAACTTACCAGAAATGCCATCATGAGAGGTACATTGGAGTTTGAAAAGGGAAAACGTGCAAAGTTTGAGCATATAGAGACTGCATTTATTTTGGATAAACAAGAACGTAGTTTTAGTCAATTACCATATTTAAGCCATGATGATTTTAATTTTAATTCTGACCCCTTTAGAAAAATGAAAGTAAAGACTGCTGCTCGACAACTGAGCCATCGTATGGCAGCTAGCATTGAAACTTTTGTATCCCTTGGGATGATGGAAGCAGAAGCTATAAATACTGCTGAATTTGCAGAGCTTATTGATCAGCTCTTTGATCTTTTAAACTCAAATGCACAGTTTCCATCGAAGGGTAAACAATATAGGTGTGCCCTTTCAGCTGATTCACCCCATTTAAAATTTTTATCAGATTTGCTTCCAAAACTAAAATCTTGGAAATTATTTGAGCCAGAT
This sequence comes from Listronotus bonariensis, assembly GCA_014170235.1. Lineage (NCBI taxonomy): Eukaryota > Metazoa > Arthropoda > Insecta > Coleoptera > Curculionidae > Listronotus > Listronotus bonariensis. Next base: position 62,917 of record JACEGR010005070.1, on the reverse strand, counting down.
ACTCATGACCCAAAAAATCTTAATAAATATAAGGATGTTACCTCCAAACAATATTTTATATGGGGTTGGCAAATCACAATAAGGTCTATTTTGCATTTGTGGAATAAGCTGAAAGGGGATCTTGTATTTTTACCCATGCGTTCATTTAATCAAGATCCACTGGAGAATACCTTTGGACTTGTAAGACAGCATGGGATTACTAACACCAATCCCACTTGTAAACAATTTACGGCAGCACTTAAAACAACTGTGCTAAACAATCTTACAGTCCCCATTACTGGCGGGAATTGTGAGGCGGACTATTGCGAAAATTTGAGCAACTTGTCTAAGCTTTTAAATAGTTCGTCATCTTTTTCCGAAAGTAATGAGGAATGTATAGATTTTGAAGATGAAAAAGACTTCCAGTATGACAAGGTGGAAAATCGTTTTGGTACTGCATACACTGCGGGTTATTTAATTTCTAAAATTAACATTCCAACTAATTGTGATTCATGTAGTAAAATTTTAACCAGTGAAGTTCAAAATGAACATTTGTTTACCCAATTTAGAGAATATGATTCTACATCTCGATTGAAATATGCTGATCAAAATTTAATAGATGTAACAGATCAAATTTATCAAATAACACAGTCTTTTTTGGCTAATAGAGGGCATGAAAAACAAATAGAGGAGAAAATCAAATCAGTTTATAAGTCAACTTTTGAAAATTTTATTATTTGTAAAGAACATAGTCATATTTATCACAATTTTATAAATAAATGTTTAAGATTGTCCATTTTTAAGTATTGTAAAGATCAAAGTAAATCATTAACACCTGCTCCTAAGTGTGGCAATCAACTTCAAAAGGTTTCTAGGTTTAAAAAGCAAAAACTCAAAATTTAAATGTAAATTTAACAGCTACGAAAAATGCAGTATCTATTAGCGAGAAACCACCCGACTTTGAATTGATCCCGATTTGTGACGTAAACCCCGATTTTGACCAACTACCCGATTTTGACCAATTACCCAAATTTGACCAAGGTAGTCAAGCCACGAGTATGAAAGAAATTTCTGGCTCTTCTTCTTTTTCACCATCTTCCTTCTTTAATTTGGATACTGAATTAGATGTATTAAGGCAAAAGGAGCTTCCAAGCAAAAATGAAGAAAGCCCTAACATTATATTTGGTAACCAAATTCCAGAAGAAATGGTGCAAGAGGAGTGTCTATGGCTTGATTATCAACCAGATTTAGATGTAAATGAAATTATTATCGAATCTGAAATAAATGATGAGGTTCCTTTAGGTTGACATGTACATATTTAAGAGATTTAATAATGTAGATAACTGTATTATAGGTAGAAAAAGTAGGTAGTTCTTTGTAGATATAATATAGTTTACATCTAGTTTTTAAAATTAGCATAGGACTATTTATTGTAAATATTATTTAAAATTATTTTTAGTTAGTACTTTTAGGTTACTTACTTCTTGGATAAATATAGGCAAACAAATTAGTGTTTAATTGTATGTTATATAGATTGTACATTTTACTGTTTTTTTGGCATGTTACTACATAAGTATAGTTGATAACTTATATATATTATGTAATTTACTACATACCAATTTCTTATTTTTTAATATATATTTTTTTTTTGTTTTAGGTTGAGCACTACTCATCAACACTGTCCGAAGTTCATATTGTTGGATAACTGCAAAAACAAGATAACTTCCTTTTAGCTTTTTTGAGTTAAATGCCTTTTGCTCTTCGAAGTTACATAAAAATGTACTGGAAAATCCAGCCAAGTGTTATTATTACCACTAACACAAGTGTAAATAATATAACCATTTGGCTGTTTTTTCCAGTACATTTTTGAGTGATTAATTAGGTGAGCGTATTTAACTCAAATATGGAAAAATGCACTTTTCTTGTTTATGCAGTAACCCGAAGATATATCAAATGCTTTTTTGTTTATATTTTCTTTTCATGTCAATAGTGACCTTGATTTTTTTCATATATCTGGCAAAATATTATTGCATTTTACTGTAATAACAAAGTGAAAATGCATATTATCCAGCCTAAAAGAAATTGTGTATCTTTTATTTCATGGATACACAAACACTGGTCAATTTTAATAGATTAAATATTTAAATTATATTTAAAATTTAATGTGAAAAGATTTTTTTAGGGTACAATGATACTTTGTTTCTCAGAATAAAATACTCCGATAGTACAATTAACAATTTATGACATGTTCTATGGCCAATGGGCATTATTATTGTGAAATTGTAAGATTTCTGGACAAATAAAGGTTTTAAATTTAATTTCATAATGGCAGTAGCTTGATCTAAAAAATATTGGTAGTAAGTATTATGTTGCTTTTCTTTACTTGTTTACATATAAAGATATTTTTCTCATATTTTTATAAAAATAAAAAATTATATTTAGTTTAATTTTTACTTGTAATAAATAACTTGCACTTTCCAAATGAACCTTGTTAAGACTAAATTAGTTTAAAGTTATAAAGTAAGAAATATTTAGAACAATTATATTTTTTTGGTTTTAGATCAAAAATAAAAAATACTGGTTCGTGGCATCCCGATTAAAGATAACCCCTTTGAAAATATATAATTAATATTTTTTACATTGTAAATCATTTATTTCTTTTTATTTTATTGTTTAAAAATGTTTGCATTTTTGTAGTTTTATTGTATATTGTACTTAAAAATTTTTCCTTTAAAAATAAAACATTTTTTTAAATATAAACTTTTAAACAGGTACTTTTATTTATTAAACATCCACCAATTTTACATTTTCTAATATTTATTTTATTTGCAAGTAATCTAAATGTTCTAACTTCATTTAAAAAATCAAAGCTAATAATTTTGATTACTTGTTTAATAAAATAATGTTAGTAACTGTAAAATAATAATTCAAATAATTTTAAAATAAAAACAAAAGGTAGCCATATTGAATCAACTGTCGCTCTGTCGATAAAACAGGACGCTATGGTCGCCCATCCACGAACGTCGTAACTTGAATTTAAAACATTCAAGTTACGACGTTCGTACGCCCATCCGAGTGCTTATGTTGCCAATAGCAGCAAAAATGTTGCCAGATGGAATACATTCATTTGACTCCTGAAATAATGTCGGTAGTGATTTGATTGTTATTTACTTTTGAATAACTATACAATAAGGATTTTCTGATTGAAGAATGGCAGATTTGTATGAAAAAGAGCAAGTGATAAAATTAATAAGGCTGTAAAAAGTATGTCTGATGCTAATAAAAACCAAATTTAAAAATATTGAAGAATTGACAGAGGGTAAAGTTCCTGATGAAAATTGGATAATTTCTTGGAAAATTTTAGCAAAAATTGTATGAATTATGATCTTCTACTCAACAGTTTATTACAGAAAAGTTAAAATCGTAGAAAGTACGTAGCTAAGTGTAAAGTTATCCGGTTTTTTAAATGTAAATGTCCTGTAGAGTTCAGCTATTTTTTAAATGGTACTACTACCGAAGTTGTCGAACATTTTAACATTTGGGAGTGATTTAAGTGTTAATCGACACCTAGACTGTACTGTATTAAAAGCCTCAAGAATTCTTGGATTTATTAGGAGAATTTGCGGGGAATTAATAGATACCAAAGCTATTAGGACATTATATAACTCTTAAGTTCTTAGTGTGTTAGAGTATAACAGTATTATATAGTCTTCCTATTATCAATGTCATAAAGACCAATTAAAACGTGTTCAAAACAAATTTGTAAAGTGTTTATTATTCAAGAACAAATTTCCATATAAAAATGTTAGTTATTTTACTCGAATACTGTTGGCTGGGCTTCAAACTCTAGAACAACGCAGGGTGAATGCCATAGCATTGTTTTTGTATAAGTTGTTAAATCACCAGATTTAATGTTCCCATCTTGTGTCATCTATACCAATTAGAATTCCGCAAAGACTCACTAGAGCAAATGCCTTGTTTGCACAAACATTTCATCGAGTAAATTGTGGCTTTCAAGAGTTTAGTAGTGTATTGATGTGCAATTTTAATAGTCATTTTAACCATATTGATTTATTTTAATTAAATTATGAAAGTTTTAGAGTGGCTGTTAATGACAATAATAGTTAGATATTTATTTTATTATGTTTTACCCTGTTTACTGTATTATAGTTTATTACTTTGTTTTATTGTCTCACATTTTGTTTATACCTGTAGAAAGATTGTTTTTTTTGTACTATTTGGACTCATTCTGTAATGTAGGTATGTTGAATGAATAAATGAAACAAATCTATAAAAATTGTTTTAAATAATACGAGGACCGCTTGTTTGTGGTTTTTTAAGAAAAACATTTGTTATATCCTGGATTATTGATTCTCCGGTTTTGACAAGAATCTTAAGAAGAGTTCGATTTATATCACCGATCAACACAATTTCTGGGTTTGACTTTGAAGAAATTATTGGCTTAGAGTTATGGGTTATGAACAAAGTCTGCATATTTGAATGTTATTTTTAATGCTAAACATCTGCTCGCAGAAATTTTTGTGAAACAATAACCTTTTTTCATAAAACTAATAAGAAAAAAATTTCCATGTGGTGCAAACTTAACTAGACACGCTGTATATACAGGGTGTTTCACAACTTATCCGACAAGCTTTAAGGGCAAATTCTACAATAAAAATAAGAAAAAACTTTATATGAACCTAAACGTCTTAGTTTTTGAATTACAGAGTGTTAAAAATTTTAAAAATTATTAATTTTTTTATAATAACTTTTATACCAATGCAGATATTTTTAAAAATATATGGCGACGCCTTTTATGCACCAGAAGACATTGTTTGGCATACATGAAAAAAATTACCAGTGTCGTCCATGAGAAGTAGAGGGTAAATATTTTTTAATAAAAAATGGTACGCCTCTGCATTTTTCTAAAATAAAAATATATTTTTTAAATTTCCATTAAGTTTGGTACAAATTTGATCTTTTGACTTTTTTAGATGATATACTGTTGTCGCGTGAATTAATAAAAACCATTTTTCGGCATAGTCATTTCGTAATAATATTAAATTTTACAGTAAAAAATTACCTTTGGTATTTATTCTTCAACTAGATAGGGATTTGACCATGCCTAAAAATGGTTTTTATTTATTTACGCGAAAACCGTGAATTAAATGAAAAAAGTCAGGAGATCAAATTTGTTACAAACTAAACGGGCATTTTAAAAATATTTTTATTTAAGAAAATGCAGTAGCATACCATTTTTTTATTAAAAAATATTTACCTTAAACTTCTCATGGACGACACTGATTTTGATTTTTATGTATGCCAAAAAGGTCTTCTGGTGCATAGGAGGCAACCCCAATGATTTTTTTAAATATCTGCTTTGGTATAAAAGTTATTAAAAAAACAATAATTTTTAAAAAAATTCTAACACTCTGCAAACAAAACTAAGACGTTTAGGACATTGTTCATATGAAGTTTTTTTTCTTATTTTTATTGTAGAATTTGCCCTTAAAGTTTGTCGGATAAGTTGTGAAACACCCTGTATAAAGTTATCTTTGTAGAAATTGAAGCAATTTTCCAAGTTTTTGGCAAAAATCACAGATTCTTATATTTTTTATAATTTTATTATAAATTATCATCAGACAAAATCTACTCTTGTCAATGTCTCGAAGTTTACAACACAAAAGTCGAATTTATACTGACTGATCGGAAGTTTCCCGTCGCCCTTTTATAGTATGGTGGAAGAGTAAAGAATGATCTAGAATATTCGAGAAATATCGTGAAAATTCCATAGTACAGGATGGCATAAAAGTTCTTAATGGATAATTCGGGCGTTTTCGGAAACCTTCGAAAGTGATGAAAGAACTTGGAAAAATTAAGGTAAATTATTTAAATAAATTAACAAACTAAATTAAATGATCCTAACTCTCTAAAATTCTATAACCTAAACACATTTTTGAAAGTCTGTAACATTGCCCCCTTCCAAGTTTTGATCGTCTCGATCAAGTATCTTCACTGTCTTGATAACGGCTTAGCCTTTCTAGATGTACTACTTTCATCTTTGCCTGTGGACTCTTCTGTATACGGTACACCAGATCATTAAGCCGTGTCACCACTTTATATGGTCCCTCCCATGACTTCTGTAGTTTCGGTGAACGCCCCTTGGTTCTTCTCGGATTGTATAACCAAACTTTTTCACCGACGACAAATCCCTGATGGTTAGCTTTCAAGTCATAGCGGGATTTCATACGGTCACTTCCTTTTTGTAACTTGGTACGCACCTCTTCATGTATCCTCTGTAGCTGTTTACTTAGTTGACTTACATAGTCTTCTGCTGGTTCTTTATTGGTGGAAGGTCGTCCTGTAAGCAAGTCAACTGGAAGGCATATTTCCGCTCCGAAAATGACTTTAGCAGGTGTTTCGCCAGTAGTTTCGTGAATTGCGGAGCGGTATGCTAATAAAAACGGCTGTATACAGTTATCCCAGTCACTTTGTTGGTCATTTACTTTAATTTTCAGGTAGTTATCAAGTGTTCTGTTAAACCGCTCTACCATGCCATCGGACTGGGGATGAAGAGGTGTTGTTCTTGTTTTATGGATTCCCAGGAGATTACAAAGGTTCTTGAAAAGATCGGACTCAAAGTTTCTGCCTTGATCGGAATGTATTTCTCTAGGAACTCCATAGCGACAAATCCATTGTTGAAATAATACATCGGCAACAGTGATAGCTTCTTGATTTGGGATTGGGTAGACTTCTGGCCATTTACTGAAGTAATCCATTGCTACCAATATATAGCGATTCCCTGATTTACTAACTGGAAATGGCCCTGCTATGTCTATTGCAATTCTTTCAAAAGGTGCCCCTACATTGTATTGCTTCATCTTGCCATGGCTTCGTGTTTTGGGTCCCTTACTGGAAGCGCAGTCCTTACACCTTCTGCACCAGTCTTTTACGTCTGCACGGCTTCCCAGCCAGTAGAACCTTTCTCGAACCTTTTCAAGAGTCTTCATAACTCCGAAATGGCCACCTCCTACACCATTATGCAAGGCTTGCAATACTTCAGGGATCCTTTTGGTTGGTAGGATTATCTGATGTTTATGGGTTTTGCCGTCAGAACTTTCCCAGACCCTTTGTAATAGGCCATCTTTAATAATCAAAGAGTCCCATATGGCCCAGTACCCTTTATGTCTTGGAGACTTGGAGGCTATTTTCTGATATGGTGGTCTTTCCAAATTCTCTGTCTTAAGTTTGATAATGTCTCCAAGATCGGGATCTTCTAGTTGTTCTTTGGCCAAGATCTTAGGATCCCATTCTTGAGAGCACTGGAGACGTGTTCTTCGGCAGTGAAATTCATCAGGATCTTCATGTTCTTCTCGTCTGCTGCAGTGTTTACAATCATCCGGGCAAGGTCGTCTTGATAAAGCGTCAGCATTCTTATGGTTCAGTCCCCTTCGATGTTCAATTTTGAAATCATATTCTTGAATGCGTTGTAGCCATCGTGCTATCTGACCTTCAGGGTTCTTGAACTGAAGCAACCATTTAAGTGATGCATGGTCCGTTCTTAGGTGGAATTTCTGGCCATACAGGTATTTATGAAAATGCTCTAGGGATTTAACAATAGCCAAAAGTTCTTTTCTGGTGACACAATAATTTCGTTCAGGTTTGGAAAGGACTTTGCTAAAATAGGCTATTACTTTTTCTTGGCCATCTTGCATCTGTGACAAAATTCCACCAATAGCAGTGTTGCTCGCATCAGTGTCCACAATAAATGTTTGATTTGGTTGTGGATATGACAACACCGGGGGATTGCACAGGGCTTTCTTTAGGTGTACAAAAGCTGCTTGGCAATCTTCAGTCCATTCGTAGCTGTTGTTGTTTTCCGTAAGACGATGTAATGGTCTTGCAATATCGGCAAACCCATGTATGAACCGTCTGTAATAGGTACACAATCCCAGAAAACTTCTAATTTCATGCTTGTTCTTTGGTACAGGCCAGTTCTGGATAGCTTCAGTCTTCTCTGGATCAGTTTTTACTCCTTCTTCGGTAATTATATGCCCTAGGTACTTTACTTCTTTCTGGAAAAGGTGACATTTCTTTGGACTAAGCTTCAGCTGGGCGGATCTAAGCTTCTGAAAAATCTCTTCAACATTTTTCAAGTGGTCGTCAAATGTTTTTCCAAGAATTATTATGTCATCTAGATATACTAAGCAGGTTTTCCAAGTTAGTCCCCGTAATGTCAACTCCATCAAACGTTCAAACGTAGCGGGGGCATTGCATAAACCAAATGGCATAACATTAAACTGCCACAGTCCGTTTCCAGTTGAAAAAGCAGATTTTTCCTTGTCTTCCGGATGAAGTTCCACTTGCCAATAGCCACTTTTTAGATCTAATGTCGAAAACCATTTTGATCCGGTGAGTGTATCTAGGGTATCGTCTATTCTTGGTAGTGGAAAACTGTCTTTCTTCGTGACATCATTCAGTCTTCTGAAGTCAACACAAAATCTGGTGGAACCATCTTTCTTCTTGACTAGGACTACTGGAGATGACCATGGACTCTGAGATGGCTCTATAATGCCTTGTTTTTGCATGTCTCCTAATAACTTTTCGACTTCGTCTCTCTTGGCTAAAGGAATTCGCCTTGGTGGTTGTTTGATTGGCGAGGCGTCTCCGGTGTTTATCCGATGTTGAACTACACTGGTTTTACCCAAATCTTTTTCGGATAAAGAGAAAACATCTTGATTTCTTCTTAATAGTTCTTCCAGCATAGATACTTGGACTGGGTCTAAAAAGGATTTTGATGAAATCACCAGGTCTTGTAGAGCATCAGGTAGTTTACGTGTGGAGACCCCTGCAGGTGTGGTACAGGGATAGGTAACTATCATAGCAGCAGGTTGACAGGTACCGATTTTGTCACCCATTCTGACCTGTTGAGGGAAATCTTTCAGGTTCATCATTCTCACAAATACCATATTTCCTTTGGTTTGCGCCAAAGTTCTTGCTGGTAGAATTCCTTTAGCGTATAACGGACAATTTTCTACTGGTTCGACTAAAACGATTTCACCTTCTTCTGAGTCTTCGAACCTTGCTCGTATGATGCTTTCTGAGTTTGGAGGTAGAATGACATCTTCTGTGAGGATAACTTCTCGAATCGATGCTTCACTGCTTCGTGGTAATCTCATTACGATCTCTTCCGTATTTGTTCGTACACTGAGAAAATTCAAGTTATTAAAGTTTCCTTCAGCGAGGAACTTAGTTATGATAACAAAAACTTTAATTATCATAAGTGGATTTTTAATAATCTCAAGTTATGAGACTACCAGTAGTAACTAAATTAAAATTTCAGAAAATTTCCTATTACTACTGATACTTATTTCTTAATGGTTATTAGCCCCTTTAGTTACGGCTGTTAGAAAACTTAATAATTTTTTTGTATTAAAAATTTTTGTTGTGGTAACTAAATATCTTAATAATGGTTATTAGACAAAGTGTATAAAATATTTCTGCATTACTGTAACTATCTTGTCATATTATCGTAACTAACTTTACGACTACAATAACGTAAGTGGCTTACTTATTATAACTAATCGGGAAAACTCGAACAAATTCGTAACTGAAACGAACCAATCGTAAACCTGTTCGTTCATATCAAAGGTTCATTTTGATTGAATTGTGCTTGTGCATCAGACCGGACAGATGAGGTAAGTACAAAACAACTTTTTTTCCAATTAATGTACTTGCTATTTAGTTTTTCAACAGGTTTATTTGCAAAAGGCATTTCAGTGTTAATAATTTTATCGAATACAGTGAATTTTTTATCAATTGTATGTAATTTTAATGCACCTTTTCTTAGAAACAAAAGATTTTAAATACCGTAGAAATATTATATTATAAAAGATCCTTTGCAATTACATTTTCTGAAAACAAATTGATAGGACATGGGTATCTAAGTGATAAAACTTCCTCCGGGTTTTACCAAAAAGCCAACAACAGGCAACAGGTACCTAGCAAGAGTACTCTGTCGGCACCTTTAAACTTTTTAAGACAATTTCTCTGGCCTTGACGCCATGTGTGGAACGAGGCGGTTAATGTTGATGTGTAGAGACCCAAAGAGATACATTTTTTAATAAGGAGCCCTTAATTCTTTATATTTGTCCGAAAACATAGGTTATGTTTGTGACCTCACCTTTTGCCATAATATATTTTTATCTGACAAAATAAACCGATACATGTATAAAATAAAATCGCTTAAAAAAACATAAAAAAATAGTAGGGAATTATTGGAATTCATATAAGGTCTACCAGTAATAAATTCAGCAGTATTTTGACATTACGCATGCTCAGTAGTGGTTTTAAATAAGGGAAACCCGAGGGGAAACCTTATTAAATTTACTGCTAGACTTTAAATGTGCAAAAATATACCTAGTCGGTCGTTTCTCTTCCTTATTTTGACACTTGAAAACAAAATGAGGTTAAGGGTTAAAGTAATTTTTGTTTATTTTTAAATTTTGTCTTTAAAATATACTAAAAAAGTTTAAACTTCCCCATTTGTAACTATACAAAACAAATAAATAAAATAGACTATAAATAAAAACAAATAATATTCCAGTTTTCAGCCTTCGTGGATTGTCCAAAGATAAAAAAAAGTTTTAGGTTAAAAATAATACAAGCTATCAATAACACTTCTTCACATAGGCGTGTTAAGGTTTAGCAGTAATAAAAGAAGGTTTTTCCCTTAATACTGCTAGCACTATTTGCCTATTCCAATAATTTCCTTGTCAGCTATATTCTTTTAAAACATTTTTTACTTTTAGTTCTATTACATTATGTGATTAAGATTACCTAATTTAAAATAGCATGGAACGATTTTTGTTGTCAGAATGAAGTTAGCCACATCGGTTTTAAAAGAATGTGATCACTTTATTAACTTCTTTCAGTTTTGTTCCCCATTGAAAGAAAACACCTGTCAAGAGTATTAAGGATAAACTTCCACTGTTAATAATCTTTTCTTTGGGATAAACACCGATCTTAAAATAAAAATTTTAGATTAGTGAGGATAAAAATCGAAACGGTCAAAATACCTGTAACTTGGGAGCCTTATATTAATCTTGTCTATGCTTGGAAGATGGAATCTTATAAATTAAAACTATTAGAATGGGGTTTATCATCATACTTAGAAGCATTTGAAGGTAAGATTGTTTTAACAAATGCTTTGTTTATTATATTATGAATAAATTTGAACATACCTAAATTAAGTTAATTAAAGTACAGTATCTGTATGTTTGCTAATATCAAAAGTTGTTATAAAGAAAAGATGTTAAAAATTAAAAATTAATTCTTAATATGCAATTTTGTTTATTTTCAAATAAAAAAATATATATTTTTTTCTATGATAATGGTAAAAACACCCATGTTTCACTATAGCTCCCGAAAAGGGAGCTTCAGTAAATGCATTTTTTTTCAACTGCCTTTTAAAAGGAGTACCTGATTTCGTAAAAAAATCATAAAAAATTTGAAGTTTATAAATACAGAGAGCAATAAAATGGTGGCTATATTTACGCTAGACCACCCTGGTCTGATAAGCCAATTTTTTTTTTTTTAAATCTTTTTGACATCCCACGAAGGCATATATGCCTAAATACCAGAGTACCGTGGGTGTCGGGTGGGTGCCTAAGGTAAAAAAGTATTTTTGACTATACAATTAATTGCATTTAGTCTATAGTGCTTATAAAATTTGCAAAATTTCTTGCCTCTGAGTTTATCCATTTTAAAAATATTTGGAAAAAAACCCTGTGCTGAAGCTGACCTTTTGGGGGTTACAGTTCTCTTAAGGTAGGTTTACATCTGACATTTATTGCATGATATTTATGTCAGACAGAAATTCTGGCTAATGTAAACTATAAAAAATTTCTATCGGACATAAATTTTTGACCACAACCACTTGATGATGGCTGAATACATTATGTGTGAAAGCCAAAAACCGAAAATAGAATAGAATGGAATAAATTTTTAACCGTTTAAATTAGCCAGAATTTCTGTCTGACATAAATTATCATGCAATAAATGTCATATGATGTAAACCCATTATTTGGAATATGTATATATAGCAATTGTTTTTCTTATTTTTTGATAAAGAAGACTTGGTCAAATTATTGCATCCTAATTTCCGGACACCCTGTACATGGTGGCGCTATTTCGTTGATCCCGCTGGGTGTTGCGAAAACTAAAAGAGATAAAACAAATCTGATTGCTCATTCTGGATTTCAATTTTTGAAAAAAATCATTAGTAAAAGTAAATCATGTCTAACTTGTTTCGTTTTGAAGTTACAGAGTGTTTTTTCAAATTTTGTCAATTTAGCCAGGCACTTGTAACTCCCTTGATATTAGGGATAGAAAAAAATGTAAATAGAAAAGTTTTAAGGATGTAGGATAGAATTCAGTGGCGTACCTATATTTTTTCCGTTGACTTTAATTTTAAAGTTATAACCCAAAGTTGGGTTTTTTAAATGAAACCCCCTGTATATTTTATCACCAATAGAAAGGTCTTCTTAAAGTCGTAAAAAATACATTTAATATATTTTATAGTTAGTTTTGGAAATATAGCCTTCATCAGGATTTTGATAATAAAATGGCATTTAAAAAAAAACACTCTGTATATTTTATCACCATTAAAAAGACATTTTAAAGAATTTTAAGAATTTACCACATTTAAAATGGTTTCTCTAACAATTTCGGAGAGTGTCCAAATCTTAATGTGTATACATATCTACTATTTTTTGATTAATACCAAAACTATAAGAGATAAATAAATTAAATATGGTATTTTGGACCTCATTGAAATATTTTTTCAACGGTAAGTTACAGAGTGTTTCGTTAAAAAAATCCTGATGATGACCATATTTCCGAAACTATTAAAAAAAAGATATATTAAAGGTGGTATTTCTTATAGCTTTTAAGGAGACCTTTCAAATGATGATAACATATACAGGGTGTTCCATTCAAAAAACCCAACTTTGTGTTATACTTTACAATAAAAGTAAGTGAAAAAAATATAGGCACGTCACTGAAATGTAAAAATCCCTAAAATTTTTCTATTTAATTTTTTTTCTTTCTTTATTATCAAGCGAGTTACAAGTGCTTGGCCAAATTGACAAAATTCGAAAAACACTCTATAGCCTAGTTTACACCGCGAGGACCAATTAGTTCCGTGGACCAAACCCAGGATTAATTTTGTTAGTTCACTAGTGTTTACACCAACTTAGTTTATGGATCAATTTAATTCACGTTTAATCCTAGTACCAAAATGACAGCTGAGCTTATGACCAGAACCTAACCTCATTTTTTATCTTTTAAAACTGTATCGCTTTTAATTTCCATTTGAACAAAAATACGCAAACAGTTTTGGTTAAATATCAACAAAATTTTAAAACATATAAACAAACAACAAAATTATTAGGTTAAGACCGAAATTCAACGTCTTTTTCGTCACTGTCAAAGATCAAGGCTGTCATTTTGGTCCACTAAAAAAGTTAGACGTGTTTACACCAAAGAAAATCATATTTGGTCACCCCCATTAGAGACGGACTGAATTGGAGTAGCAAATTTTAATACTCAGGTGTTTACACCGTGAATAAAGTACGCGTGACGTCATTTAGACCTCGAACTAAACATTTGGTCCTCCCGGTGTAAACTAGGCTTGTGTCTCCGAAACAAATCAAGTTAGCCATAATTCACTTTTACCATTAAATTTGTTTTAAAAATTGAAATTGAGAATGCGCAATCAGAATCAAAAGACGCCACCCTGTACAGGTAATTTATTTTGTATTTTTTATTGCTGTTGCTTTTCACATACACTTACGTCGTTTTTAAATTATTGACTATGTAGAAAACTAAGCTTGTCTTTATTTTTATTTTTTTGTTACTAGAAGAAGGCATTGATGAAGAAAGTTTTTTATTAATTGATGAAGAAACCATTAAGAAAATCTTCCAGAAGAGTGGCCCAAGACTGATTTTCAAGAAAAAATTTTCGGAGTTTTTGGAAGATAAAACTAATAAATCTCTACCATTGGTAAGTCTTACTTGATAGTTATTTAATTGGTATTTTTTCTCAAAGGGTCATTTTGAATTTGAATAGTTTTTTTAATTCTACAGTAGGGTAGTCTAGTCTGTAGAAAAACGATTAAAAGCTTTAAAGAAGATTAATTTTTAAGGTGGTGGAAACTGAATCGACTGTTTCTACGGACACTATTTCAAGTCATTCAACTTTATTTACATATGAACCGGATCAGGAATTCGCTGATGTAATAAATAGTTTAAGTCAGGACGCCCAACATAATCCTACTACCTCCAAAAGAAGCTCTGAAACTACTGGGCCAGACACTAAAAAGTTTGTAATACCTAGTGTTTTTCCACAGGTAAATAAATTTTCCTTTTTTTTGCAGAGATAGGAAAATTGAATTATATTAAAAATTTAAAAGTTTTTGTTATCAGTGAATTAAAACATTTTGTATTTGTATAAAAAAATCACCTCATTTTTTTAATTATATTTTTTTGGTGGTTTTTCTTCATAGCATTTGTAAAATGTTGGGCCTTTACTTAGGAGGAACATTACCAGGGAAACTGTAACAATCTAGGATATGCTTTATCTTAGCAACAGATCATGACTTCTTGGTTAAGATGGCAGTATGGAATCGTAATTTATATTTAATAATTTTTTGAAAAAATGCAGTTACAGTTCCTTTATGAGTAAATGGTAACAAGCAAAAGTGTTTTATTATAGACATACATTTTTGCAGGGTCTAGAAAATGTGCTGAAAAAATATACAGATGGACAGATAGTACTTTGTCACAGAGATAAACTAAGTAATGATTGTAGACAAAAACTCTGCAAGATAATAGTTAATGAACTTATTGCTTTATATGGACCTGAGTAAGTATTGTCATTTGAATAAAATATCAGCGCAACCGCTTATGTTTACAGTTTAAGTAAAACTTTGAAAATATTCTATGAAGATATGTGTTTTAATATTTTAGTTACTGAGTTATAAAATTCGCATCACTTTCAATGGTTAATTTCTTTTAAATATTATATTTTTATAAATTTTCTCTTCTTTATGTT
Source organism: Listronotus bonariensis (assembly GCA_014170235.1). Taxonomy (NCBI): domain Eukaryota; kingdom Metazoa; phylum Arthropoda; class Insecta; order Coleoptera; family Curculionidae; genus Listronotus; species Listronotus bonariensis. The sequence goes on along the minus strand of JACEGR010005070.1, from coordinate 47,823 downwards.
CAAATATTAAGCACAAGTATTTGCCTAAGCTTTAATTGTATATGGCAATTCACGACTAACTGAACTAAAGAAAATGCAGCAAAGTAATGTTGAAAAATGCGATTATTTATTAATATTATTTTTATTACCATTTATTTTTTACTTTAAGATTAAAGTCGACAACATTTATAAGAGTGACTGAAGAAATCAAATCAATTTTTGAAAATGAACAAGCTGACACCTATTTTATTCCTTATGTCTCAGCAAGTGATGGAATAAAGCATTTGTCTTCCCCACCTTTAGAAGAAAAAATTACTACTCCTACTAAGGGACATAATCCTAAGGGAAAATTATGGTCCCGATATATATATGTACGTTCAGCACTAAGGATTGCTAACTCTCAAAAGAAGTGAAACTAAGGTGCCAGAAACTACTACTGTTGATGGGACATCACAGGAGACATCTTACTTAGATTTCCTTAAAGTGGCAACAGAACCATATACGAAAGTTATTGAAGCTTGGGAACATACCTTTAAACTGCGGAGAAGAATCTATGTTAATTGTCAATTATCAAAAATTTTCGATGACTTTCCCTGCTTGAGGCAGAACAATGGAATAGAACTAGTAAGTTAAAATTACAATTAAAAAAAAGCATTTCTTTGGTTTTTCTTATACTGGCTTTCTCAATAAAATAGGTAATCCATTATTAAATCACTGCCACAACATAACTTCTGATTAGGTGTAAATTATATAATAGATTATATTCATTCAATAACATTAATTCTGTGGTAAGATGGCAAAACCCAATATGTAATTTTTAGTAAAATGTTGAGGAAAGATATTTTATTATTATTAACTTTGTTACGTCCTGAAAAATCACAATTTTAGTACCTACAATATTTAAATTTTGCAACTTAAAATAAAACAATTATTTGAAAAATTTAAATATTTTACTGAAATTGTGATTTTTCAGGATGCATCAAAGTTAAAAATATCTCTTCTCAACATTTTACTAAAAATGACATATTGGTTTTGCCATCTTACCACAGAATTGAACTATAATATAGGATGGCTCTTTAAAAAATGTTTGTATTTAATTTTTAAATTTATTAAAGAACTTTTCTACATCGTCGCCCAGTGGTAAAAGGATCTAATCCACAATTTTTTTATATTTATTTTATAACCATTTACATACATAAAAATAATCAAATTTTACTACCGGAAATGGATTCAAGTCATTCATAAATTTATTGTATATTTTTTTGCTTTCTATAAAAAATAATAATAAGTAATTTGGCAAAATATTAAACAATGTAATTTTTTTAGATCGAAACAGATTTTAATCAAAAATTTTCCGATAAAATTGATATAATCTATACGACTTTGCCTAAAGTGTCATCAGCAATATTAGAAGAAGTTAAGGAAAGAAAAACTTGCATTCCTCAAATTTCTGAATGCGATGGTAAGATTTGTGGCCTACTATTTTTTTTTCTAGTTTGTACTAGTCCTTATACTAATATTAATTTTTAGGTTTAAGATTAAGTTATTTAGCAATTCAGTGGAAAATCGCTTTGATGCTTGGGAGGGTTTTTCTATCTGTGAGAGTATACCAATACCATTTACAAATACCCCATTAAAAACTTTATTTTCAATCTAATACCTTGAGTTAAAAGTTTATTTACATTTTAGATAACATCCTTCATGCTTTGATGTCACTTCCATTTTTATTTTCTCCAGTAACTTTGAAAAAGTCCCGAAAAGGGGGAATATGGAGACCGACTAGAAGTGAAGTAGCGGAAAGTTTTCTTCTTCATATTCAGGTAGGTTTTTTTTGGGCCTTAAATTGGTCAAGAAATTATCTGATTTTGATGAACCAATAACTGTATAGTACAGGGTGTCCAGATTTCGTAGCAATTGTAGGCTATCTTCGTTATTATTATAGATAGAGACTTGCGGTTTTCGCGAACTGTTGCTACTTTTTGATGAAACGAAAGATGACACCAAAATATTTTTCATGCCCCTCTTAGTTTTTGACATACAGGGCGAAATTCTTTTTATTTTTATTTTGGGACCCTCCTCGTATTTCAGTTGTCTTGTAGCTTACAACCATAGTAAAAACTGATTTTAGTAGATAATTTTACGTGGTGTAGTTAGATTTTTTTTTAATTTATATTTTTTGAAATATGAACCAAACATATGATTTTTCCTATGAAACACCCTGTATATTTTTTTAGCAACAGTTCGCGAAAACCGCAAGTCTTTATCTTTAATAATAACCAAGATACCCTGCAATTGCAACGAATTTTGGACACCCTGTACATAAATTGAGATATGAAGTTGTTTTAATATTATTAGACTTTCGACGAATTAAACGAAAAAGTTCAAGCAAGACGGCACAAGCTGGAGGAGTATGGATTGAACCTTCAACCGTTTTTTGCAGTAGTAGGACCTCTCACCAATCCCGAAGGATTTTATATAATCATTGACGAAGTTAAGTACAGAGTTGATTCAGTAATAAGGGCTCTAGAACTTTTATTTAAATTTTATCACGCTTTAGACGTTGAGTTCCCTCAAGAGTGCGAACACTTGTGGTTATTTATATCGGAAACTGTGTTTAAAATTAAACCAACAAAAAAAAATTCAGCAACGGCAGCTTTAATTGCAGACATTAAATTTCATATGGAGGCTGAATAAAAATACAATGGGTTTTATTAGTTTTTAGGTAAACTTTTATTACATATCATCCTATGGGTTAAAATGGTCTAAGCAGTTTCATGCATAACAGTTTAATATTATAATTTTATAATTTATAATGCCTTACTGCACTCTATGCAAAGATTTTTTTTAAAATTAATGCTTTAATAACACATTTAAAAATTATTCATCGTTTAGAAAAGAATAGTGTTTATATCTGTGGTGAAGATAACTGTAATCGTAATTTTCCATCCCTTAATTCTTTTAGAAGGCACTCAAAAGAACATGAAAAAAAATCATCCAAAGTATTGCCAAGTTTGTTGTCTTCTGAGCTATTTCTTACTGATGAATCAAGTATAAATAAGTCTGCACATGACAACTTGATTAATAGTGACTTTACTCAAATAAATTTTGAAAAGAAAATAGATTACAAACTGAATAATTGTTTAAAGAAAACTGATAAGAACAGTTTACAGTCGAAAGATGATATAAAAAAATCATTTGAAATTTTTAAAAGCACTTTAATAGCAAAAGCAAATATCCTTATTTGTAATTTATACTCAAAAACCACTTTTAATAGAAAAGATGTTCAGATTATCATAGATGACATTTGTGAATTTCTTTCTGAGCCGCTAAATATCATGAGTGATGATTTACTGCATTATTTCCAAAAGGTAACTGAAACCGATGGGTTCGAACTTAGTCAATATTTTTTTGAATTGCAGAATTTATTTGGAAATTTTGACAGTGAACATAAACGCTTTAAGTTTTTAGAAAAATCAGGTTTCTTTATTAAACCTTTAACATATATTGTTGGTCAGGATTTACAAAAAAATAGAGATTTTGTTACCGTTCCAAAAAGTTATACCGCCGAATATATCCCAATAGCTTCAGTTTTAAAAAATTTTTTTCTTTGCCAGGTATATTAATGGAAACATTTAAAAATATAGAAGAACTAAACCATGAAACTAAAATATATAATATTATTCAAACATCCCTTTGGAAAGAAAAAATTGTAAATTTTGCGCCTGATAATTTAGTATTACCTTTGTTTATTTACTATGACGATTTTGAATCTGGCAATCCTTTAGGTTCCCACGCGGGGATTCATAAAATTGGTGCAGTGTATTATTCGGTTCCCTGCATTCCTCCATCTTTTCAGTCTCATTTGGAAAATATATTTATAACTATGCTTTTTCATTCAAGCGATTTAAAACAATTTGGAGACAAAATTATTTTTACAAAATTAATAAATGAATTGAATGATTTAAGAAAAAATGGCGTATTAATAGAAATATCTGGAAATAATGTTCAATTATACTTTTGTGCTATTTTATTTTTAGGTGACAATCTCGGGCTCAATACTATTTTAGGTTTTCAAGAAAGTTTTAGTGCAAATTCGTTTTGTAGGTTTTGTAAAACTCTACGCACAGAAACACAAAAAATGTGTGTAGCATCGAATTCATCCTTAAGAAATATAAATAACTACACTGAGGACATTTCCCTAAATAATCCATATTTAACTGGTATTAAATATTCTTCGGTTTTAAACAACATTGATATGTTTCATGTTACTGAAAACTATGCTGTCGATATTGCTCATGATATTTTTGAGGGTGTAGGAGCAATAGACATGAGTGAACTTCTTTATCAGTTTCTCATTTTAGATAAATTTTTTGATATAAATACTTTGAACAATAAAATAAAATATTTTAATTTTGGTGCCAATCATAATAAACCACCACTTATAACATATGAAAATATAAAAAAAAAATATTCGAATGAGTGCTTCAGAAATGAAAAGTTTAATTTTAAATGCTGGCTTACTGCTTGGGCCTTTAATTCCAAGAGGCAATAAACATTGGCAGCTATATCGTTTGTTGAGAAAAATAGTTAACATTGTTTTATCTGATTATGTAACAACAAATATGAGTGTCAAACTAGGTGATTTTATAAAGCAACATCATACATTATTTTTAGAATTATTTCCTCAACCTTTGCGCCCAAAATTCCATATATTAACCCACTACCCCTTTATAATGGAAAAAATTGGTCCTCTATCAAAAATAATGTCTCTACGCTATGAATCCAAACATAGATCAGCTAAGATAGCTGCAAATGTAATATCGTCTAGAATAAATATTACTCACAGCATAGCTGTAAAGCATCAGTTGCAGTTAGCTGCAAGATTTGCTAAAAATTCTGGTTTTGTTAATGACATAGTATTTTCATGTACTAGGAAAATTAGCAGAGAAGACTTTTTGCAAATTATAATGACATTATTAAAAAATCTAACATTTCAGAAACTGATCTGGAGTTTTTTGACGACTTAGGTGAAATTCAAAGAATCTCTTACAATAACAAAATATACCGATCACGTGATATAATATTAATCAAAAAAATGGAATTTCCCTCTTTCGGATGCATTAAAAAATAATTGTTAATAAACGCAAGGAGTTTGGCTTTTTATATAATGAACTTGATACTTTTAATTTTGACGAGCATCTGTGCGCTTTTGAAGTTGGGTATACAACAAAAACTAAATTTATTTTTTTTCAAAATTATTTACTGTAGGTACATTTGCGACAGTTGTACGAAACAATAAAACATTTGTAACTTTCTAGAATGTCATTTTGGTGGTGTTCATAATAGCTGCTTAATAGAGAGAGACTATTTTTTTTTAAATTTAAATTTACTTCTGAAAAACTATAGCTAGGAACTGGGGTCATATTGCAAAAATATGTATAATTTGTTTTATACCTCCATTTTCAAATCTCATTTTTAATGATGTAATTTTTTTCCAATATAAAGGGTAAGTTGCTCTGTAAAAGCCAATAATTCTAAATACATAAAGTCTATTTTTATCTTTGACTCTGTTGTTTTTGAGTGTCAATATTTTGATAAACATAAATTTTGGCTTCATTTAAATATTTGCTTTTATCATATTTACTTTTCCTTTCCCCAAAAACCTGCAATCCAAAATATATTTTAATTAGCTTAAAAACTTGAATACAGAAAGACTTAAAAATTATTATTTTTCACAAATTAAACCTGAATAAACCAAAACTACCAAACTTGGAGAAAAGTTTCTTGTTACATTTTTTGAGTGACATTTTTCAAATTTTCCCTTTAATTCTGAATAAAATCGATCAATTAAGAACTAAGGTATGATGGTGGATTTATGAAAAGGGGGACACAACGTAAGCTTAATTTTTTTATTTGCAAATGATTTGATAGTACTCTTCAAGCCAAAATTGTATATAGTTATTGTTGATCTCATATAATAGTTTTTATAAGTATATAAGTTTTTATAAGTTAATAATGTGAATTAAGAAAACTAAGTTAAGGTTTTACCTGTATGTATCTTTATTTTTATGAATTAAGCATTATTACAAGAAAAATGTTCTTACATAATGATCTGTTTAAGTTATTACTTAGATCCTAAGTTTTCCTTGTTTTTGTTATTATCACTATTTTGTACTGATATGTATCATACAGTGTGTCTAAAAAGTTGGAACCATATGGAAAACTTTTTAATTATTTATTTTACGAAAAAAGTTATTCTTTATAAAAAGTTCTGCATGATCTAAAACCTAAAAAGCAACCATCAGATATTAAAGTGTTGATCTACGAGGTCTGGCCAAAAATGTAATGTTTACTTAAGAGTAAAGTACCTGTATTTTTGCTTATATCGAAAATTGTTATAAAGAAAAGTCGTTTAGAATTAAAAATTACTTTAAAATATGCAATTTTGTTTATTTACAAAAACATTTTTTTTATTATTTTTTAAAATCGAAAATGGTACAAATTTAGGTTTCATAGGACAATTTAAAATAAACTTTTTAAATTAATGGACAAAATTGCATATTATTTGGAATAAATTTTTAATTCTAAACGTCTTTTCTTTATAAAGAATTTTAAATATTAGCAAAAATATAGGTAGTTTTGGCAACAATTTCATTTTTGGCCAGACCTCGGAGATGACAATTTAATATCTGATGGTTGCCTTTTAGTTTTTGGAGCATGCAGAACTTTTTATACAGAATAACTTTTTGTCGTAAAATGTATATTAAAAAAGTTTTCCATATGGTTCCAACTTTAATTCAAAACACCGTATATCACTTATTTTTAAAGAATCCTAATCCCATCCAGGGGCTTTGAATAATGCTACCCAAAGATATATTGCTAAGAATTATAATATTCGAGAATTGTAACCTGTAATCAGTAAAATAAATGTACATATTTGTTATCAGTACCATAATATAAAAGGACTTTTATTTAAACCTATGTAATCTTCATTATTTCAATATTTGTGCTCTTCTATCATTTCATAACTAGGAATTTCGGTACTGTTTTCTACACATGGGACCAATACTCAATTTCAGAGTTTAAATATTATATCCACTAGGAATGTAATTAATATCATTCTAAAACTTGTTAAAATAGCTTATAATTTGGCATTATCCTCCAAAAATTGTGTTGTTTTACATACATAATCTGCAGTTTAACATATTAATTTTTGTGTGCATTTATATTTATTTATAAAAAATAATAAATATTCTAGTAGGATAGTGTCAAATGCAAACTGCATTTGACACTATCCTTGCAAAGTTTTAAAATGAATATATTTTTTTATTGAAAAGTGGGTTTAATAATAAAACTCTTAAAGTTGATGTGGTTACTATGTGCAGAAGATATTAAAGTACTGAAATTCCTAGGACCGCCGTGGGCACCCGGTATTAAAAAAATGTAATAAAATGGCGAAGGCGAGATTATTAAATGCACTTAATTAAGGTTATTGGACTACTTTAGTTACCTTTGCCGTAATATTTGGTTATGGTTAATAAAGAAAATTATACTGGTAGAAATATTCCTAGTTACAGTAAAAAATTAACTTAATTATCACAGCAGTTCATCTTTCTATCACAGCTTTACAAATTAATAACCATTATTAAAGGGATTTAATAACCAGTGGAAAGAGTTTAGTTAAGACTACTAAAGAGTGTTAATAAAGCCAATTATACTCATTGTTATGACAATGAAGCAACTTATCAAACGTTATTAGATACTTTAATTACAGTTATGTGACGAACTTAATAACGGTAGTAAGTCGGTCTAATAATCACTGCTACCCAACACTACTAAAGATTATTATTAAAGTTGTGTATCAGTGGTAACTAAAGTATAGCTGTAAGATCACTTTAATAATGGTAACAACCCATCCACATTATCCCCTATTTAATGCAGATATTTTAGTTATCGTTATTAAATTTCTAGTTACAAACTTCTTATTTTCCATAATGTCAAGGCCAAGGATAACTTCGTCCAGGATGTCAGCAACAAACACGACATGGATAAATGTTGTTGTTCCTAGGGTTATTCTGGCTTCATGTATGCCTTTTACTGGTATAACTTCTCCATTAGCAGTTTCCAAAAGGTAATTCTTTACAGGGCGGAATATTTTACAGTGAGCTACGATGTTCGGCTTCACGATGGTATGTGTGGAACCAGTATCTAGTACCATTTCGCAGTCCCGACCGCACACATTTCCAGGTACTACCAAGCTGGAGCCATTGTTCTGCAGCCGGGATACTCTAATTATTGTTGTTGATGGGGCTTGGTAGTACTGGGAGTTTTCCGAATTACTTGCAGGGGCATTCGATCTGATACAATTTCTTTGAATGTGCCCCTCTTCACCACACTTCCAACAGCGGATAGTATTTCTTCGACGGAAGGTCATGCTTTTGTTGTCTCCATCTACTTGTTTTTGACGTAGGATTTCTTGCAGCTGTTGTATTACTGTTGTCAAATTATCATTTGGATTGCTGACTTCTGGTACATAGTTTGTTCTTCGAAGTCTTGCCTGAGTTCTGGATGTCTGCTTAGCCGTTTCAAACTGAAGTGCGTAGGCAAGAGCTTCTGAAATTTTCTTTAGTCTGGCCATTCTTAATGCTTGGTTCATATCCGGATCGCGCAGCCCTTCAATGAAACTGCCTACCGCCAATTCTTGCTTAATTTCTTCCGGGTACGATGGATACGTTAAATTAACTAGACGTACAATGTCCGCTTCGTACTCTTGAAGACTTTCATTGTACTTCTGTCTTCGTCCTTGTAACTGCGCCTTATAAACTTCTTGCAGATGGGTTTCGCCGTACCTCATCTCCAGGAACATGACAATCGATTCATAGTCAGACTGCTTTTCATCGGGGATGTTTCTTAACACCTCCATAGCTTCTCCTCGAAGAGCAAGTACCAAAGCTCGAGCCTTTTCTGATGGGTTCCAATTATTGCCGTTGGCAGCAGCCTCGAATTGTCGGAGGTATGTAACCCACGGTATCTTTCCATCGAAAGTTGGTGGTTTCATAACAGTAGTTGAATTACCACTTTCTGCAACGACACCAGTATTAGCTATTTTTTTTATCTGTCGCTGTACTTCTTGTTGAATGTGGCTTTGAAGTTGATAAACTTTATCTTCAACCGACTGTTGTATTTCTTGCATATCTTCTTTAACATCTTCCTTTGTAAGTTTTAGTTCGAGTAACATTTCTTGCCTCATTTCATCTTGACTTTGTTGAAATTCTCCCTTTAAGTGTTCTCGAATCTTTACCATCTTTTCTTTGAGCTCATGCTTCATTTGTTCTTGGCTTTTCTTTATGTCTTTTGAATTTGCTCCATTTGTCGTCTTGTTTCTTCTTGACTAATTTGAATTTCCCGCTTCATTTCTTTTTGGTTGGTCTTCATTTCTTCTTGACTTTTCTTCATTTCTTCTTGACTTCTCTTCATTTCCTCTTGATTAGCCTTTATTTCTTTCTTGAGGTCTTCTTTCAGGGATTCTTGACTGCTCTTCATGTCTTCTTTCAGGTTTTCTTGCCTAATCTTCATTTCTTTTAAGTCTTCTTTCAGGTCTTGTTTTAGGGATTCTTGGCTAGTCTTCATTTCTTCCATCATTTTTCTAATTAGCGTACTTATCTCCTCCATACTTGCTGTGTATTGTCTTGTCTCAACTGGCATTCACTCTTCTTACCACTTGGGCTTCCTTGAGTAACCTCGTTCCACTTCCGACACCAAATGTTCCAAAACACCTCGTATAAAAACACGTGCCTTCGTTTTTATACCTTTATTAACAATGTAACGTAACTATGGTTACAACAACGACAAAATCTACTCTTGTCAATGTCTCGAAGTTTACAACACAAAAGTCGAATTTATACTGACTGATCGGAAGTTTCCCGTCGCCCTTTTATAGTATGGTGGAAGAGTAAAGAATGATCTAGAATATTCGAGAAATATCGTGAAAATTCCATAGTACATGATGGCATAAAAGTTCTTAATGGATAATTCGGGCGTTTTCGGAAACCTTCGAAAGTGATGAAAGAACTTGGAAAAATTAAGGTAAATTATTTAAATAAATTAACAAACTAAATTAAATGATCCTAACTCTCTAAAATTCTATAACCTAAACACATTTTTGAAAGTCTGCAATAAAATACAAATGTAAAATTATAAGAAGTTAATGTCTAAAAGTGAATATTTTTTTATTTCTTTTATGTTCGTATGAGTTTATTTATACAGGGTGTCCTATAGAAAACATAAAAATAATATATAAAAAGTTCCTTTAATTACTCACATGCCTATTATTAGTTTTTACAATGAAAGGTAATTACAAAGTATTAAAATATTTCTCATTCTGACAGTGACAAATTTATTTAAAAATAATTATAACCAAAATTTTATTTCTTTGTTCACTTTTAATCGGTAATAAGTAAGTTACTACTATACAACAAACTAAACACTAGAAACATTACACCCTTTTGGAGAACGTATAATAGAAAATGTTGATGCCCTTCTATTGGTTCTGTTGCATTTGGGAATACAGCAGTGATTTGTGCATGCACATAAACTCTATTGGTGTTGAAAGAGTACAAACTATGGTTTCCTGAAATAAAAAAAAAAGAAAAAAATATAGCCAAATTTAGACTTTTCAAGATTGAAAATAAAAAGACCATCACCAGATTATCTTTATTAAATCATAGCTGTTTTGATATATCAGATATACATTATAAAGTGGAACAGACACACATATTTTTTTTTATTTAATTTAGTGTAGTTACTTATTTTTTATTACCAAAGGCTGCTGTAAATTTAATAATTATTGTTATTAAAAGAACTCACCTTGAACTCCAAAAGGTTAGAGAAATGTCAAAATCGTGTATTCCGTTCGGAAGCAAACGCTGCTTTGGCAACCTAGCAATTTCAGGTGGGCCAATAAAATCTCACCCTGTTGTATCGACAGCTAAAATCAATATGGCTGCCTTTTGTTTTCATTTGAAAAATATTATTTTTTACATTTTCTAACATCATTTTATTTGCAGGTAATCTAAACTGCTAAATAAAACAGATAAATTATTACGGATAAAAAATAATAGAAAGAAAGTGCCGTTTTAACTTTTAGATACCCGCAAATAAAATAGACATTAGAAAATGTAAATTTAGGGGGTTTTTGAATAAATAAATGATCTAAATTAAACAAAAAAAACAGTGTTTTATTTTTATGGAAAAAACATTTTAAGTACAATACACAATAAAAATACATGACAAGATAAAATTTTACATTACAAAATAAATATTATATTAATTTAAAAATAATTAAATACAAACAACATTAATTATATTTTTAAACAGTTTATCTTCAGTTAAGATGCCAAGAACTACTACCCATTATTCGTAAGGAATCTAAAAAAAATTAATGTACTTAATATTATTTACTTAATATCATTAAATTTAAATATTTGGACAACTGCAACAATTTAACAAAGTAACGAAGAGTAGCATAATATTATGTTACTTACTACCGATATTATCAAGATCAAGTTACTCTTTGGTCCATCCTTATTTGTACCAATCGCGCTCAAAAAACTCAGACACTCAAAATATTATATGCTACTAGCTCCCTGACTATTATAATTTTTTTTTGACTGACAACGTAATACCTGTTAAGTTTGATAGTTTTATTATTGGGATATAGACAATTCAGGTAATTTATACCAGCTAGGTTTATTTATTACAGAATTAAATTACTTAATCGTAAAGTGTGGAAATCACAAACAGCTTCGTCAGTGTTGTTTTTTAGAGTCATGATCCATCGCTTTCAAAAATACACAAACGCAAAGAAATAAGGTTTTTTATTTAAATTAAATAAATCAAATAATTATTACATTATTTAAACAACAAACAGGTTATACTCTTAAAAATAGAAACTATATTAATATTTTTGTAATAGAGCCATTATTTTCTAATACACTCGCAAACGTGTCAGGGGCATACTAAACACTCAGATTTTATGTAAAGCTGGTTATCAATGCGATCCCAAGCTTGCATAATTTGCTGGAGCTCTTCTGTTTCTTGGTCGAAAATCATGTTGGTGAATTATTTTAACATAGCCCCCACACGTTTCGAGGTTGAGATCAAAGCTCTTTTGAGGGAACGGCGACAATATTATTTTCAAACAAGCGAATGCCAATTTCCGCTGATGGACGGCGAGTTGTCATGCCGAAAAAGTAAATCATCCTCATATTTCACGATGGTATAGATATAATATATACAAAATAGTACCTACTTTCTACCTATTATACAAAATAAATCTCTTAAATATTTACATGTCACTCTAATGGAACCTCATCAAATATATCTGTATCACAATCTATAATAACTTCATTAATAGGATTTAAATCTGGTTGGTAGTCAACCCACGAAAACTCCTCTTCTACCATTTCTTCTGGAATTTGGTTACCAAATATAGTGTTAGAGCATTTTTTATCTTTATCTAAAAGGTCTTTATTCTGTAATACATCTAATTTGGTACCTAAATTAAAGAAGGAAGATGGTGAAAGAGAAGAAACTGAAATTTCTTTCGTATTCATGGATTGACTACCTGCGTCATAGTCGGGAAGTTGGCCAAAATCGGGGTTTATGTCACAAATCTGGGTCATTTCACAGTCAGGTGTCTTATCGGTTATAGGTACTGCACTTTTTGTACTGGTTAGGTTGACATTTTGAATTTTTTGCTTTTTAAATCTAGAGACTTTCTGAACTTGATTGCCACACTTAGGAGCAGGTGTTATTGATTTATTTTGATCTTTACAATACTTGAATATAGATAATCTTAAGCATTTGTTTATAAAATTATGATAAATCTGACTATGCTCTTTACATAAAATAAAATTTTCAAAAGTTGATTTATACACAGATTTGATTTTATCTTCTATTTGTTTTTCGTGCCCTCTATTACCTAAAAATGAATGTGTTATTTGATAAATTTGGTCTGTGATATCTATTAAATTTTGATCAGCATACTTTAATCGAGATGTAGAATCATATTCCCTAAACTGAGTAAATAAATGTTCATTTTGAACTTCTGTTGTTAAAATCCTACTGCAAGAATCACAATTAGTTGGAACATTAATTTTAGAAATTAAATAACCAGCAGTATATGCAGTACCGAAACGATTTTCCACCTTGTCAAACTGGAAGTCTTTTTCATCTTCAAAATCTTTACATTCTTCATTACTTTCGGAAAAAGATGACGAACTGTTTAAAAGCTTAGACAAGTTGCTCAAATTTTCACAAAAGTCCGCCTCACAATTTCCACCAGTAATGGGGACTGTAAGATTATTTAGCACAGTTGTTTTAAGTGCTGCGGTGAATTGTTTACAAGTGGGATTGGTGTTAGTAATCCCATGCTGTCTTACAAGGCCAAAGGTATTCTCCAGTGGATCTTGGTTAAATGAACGCATGGGTAAAAATATAAGATCCCCTTTCAGCTTATTCCACAAATGCAAAATAGACCTTATTGTGATTTGCCAACCCCATATAAAATGTTGTTTGGAAGTAACATCTTTATATTTATCAAAATTTTTTGGGTCATGAGTATCTGGCTCAAATAATTTCCAAGATCTTAGTTTTGGAAGCAAATCTGATAAGAATTTTAAATGGGGTGAATCAGCTGAAAAGGCACATCTATACTGTTTACCCTTCGATGGAAACTGTGCGTTTGAGTTCAAAAGATCAAAGAGCTGATCAATAAGCTCTGCAAATTCTGCAGTATTTATAGCTTCTGCTTCCATCATACCAAGAGATACAAAAGTTTCAATGCTAGCTGCCATACGATGGCTCAGTTGTCGAGCAGCAGTCTTGACTTTCATTTTCTTAAAAGGATCAGAATGAAAATTAAAATCGTCATTGCTTAAATAAGGTAATTGAGTAAAACTACGTTCTTGTTTGTCCAAAATAAATGCAGTCTCTATATGCGCAAACTTTGCACGTTTTCCCTTTTCAAACTCCAATGTACCTCTCATGATGGCATTTCTGGTAAGTTTAAGTAAATGGGGAACGTCAAAGATTATGCATATTTCCTCTCCATTTACCCGGAATGTATATGGTGATGAATTGGTTTTATTCTCAGAACTAAGGTTTTTTAAAGCTGTTCTATTAGTGGAACCTTGATCAGAAACAGTGGATATTACTTTGAGACCAATATCTTGTAATTTAGTTATAATATAAGGAATTAAGATTTTTAAAGAATGAGCAGAAATAGTTGAAGAAGTAAAGTAGTAAGCTATAACTTGCTTCCATTGCTTTCGGATTCCTCGAATCATAAAAGCGAGGGCATGATTTGCAGGCTTAATTGATCTTCCCAAATGGCCAAGATCCTCATAGCCAATTATAATTTGTCTATGGGGATCATACTGTAAACCAGCACTTAAGGACATTTCATCAAATAAAAGGGAACAATACTTATCATTATCATCCATTTTACTAACTTCAAGTTTAAGATGTTCTAGAATTTTATCATTAAAGCCTGGATCAAAAGGTAATTTTGAAAGTACTCGTTTTAATGTTCTTGGAGAAGGCAATTCAAAATAGCAAATTAAATATCTATAAAGTCGGGGACTTCGTTTATAAATTGATAAAGCAAAAATTTTGTCATCATCCGTCCACCTTTTTCCTGTAGGACTTTTCCCAACATTTTTTAACTGTGAATTAATGAAATTTTTAGAAACGTTATTAAGATTTCCCTCAATAAATTGAAATCTCCCCTCATCAAAAAGCCGTTTTAATGTATGATTTTGATTTCTTTCTTTAGCCAGAAGGGCTTTTAATTTTGAAAGTCTGGATGTAATGTTTCTATGAGCTCTATACATTTCTTGTTCCCTTTTTGTTTTAAATTTTCCTAATGGTTCTATTTCCTGTAGGTCCTCAGTTTGAGTGTCTTTGCTAAGAAAATTGAATTTTGAGCAGTTTATAGAGATATCAGATTTTGAAAGTTCTTTTAAAGAATGTTCAGGTGAAGTTAGGGAATTCAGTGAATTTAAAGAATTTGTATTAATAAAAGGCAACAGGTCTGTACAATTTTGGAGGTCATTATCATTATGAATATTAGCTGAAAATAAGTCGTCCTCATTATTTAACGGATAAGAAGTTTTAGAAATGTCTTTGGGAAAAGCCTCAAGAACCAAAAGTGATCTACCTTTGCCACGAAAGTCTTCTTTTAAAAAATGATTTTCACAAATATGAAAATTATTGACTTTTACATTATCACCAATATTACATATGGATTTCCATTTTTGACATAAATCTGGATTACTGATAGGAAATTTAAAAAAGATAAATTTTTATAACCATCTTTTATAATTGGTGAAAAGAATTTATTTTCACAGGTCGGAAATTTGCAAGAATACCTAAAAGTTCCAAACTCCATAGCAAATAAAAAACAAAGACACTCGTCAGTCAGTCAAAGTCAAAGTCAGATATGGTACATAAAAATCCCTACTTAAAGGCTAGTCTTAAAACTAAAAATATCTGAAGGATAAGCAACTCCTTCACCTGCAAAATAAACAAAATAATATGTTAGTATTTCATACATTATCAATAATAATTTAACCATAGGAATACTGAAAAAAAAATCCCTAATTTTCAAACTCCCCTAATTTATCATGGATCAAAGTAGGTGAAACGAAAAGCAATAAGACAGAAATAAAACAGGATGTCCACTAATTAATGGTACACAGAAAAACCACAGATTCCTTATGCCAAAATATTAAGATTTAACCAAACATACCTATATCTAAAAGTTGATAATAGGGAAGATACAAGGTGTTAAAAAAAAATATATTTTTAATTTATGTTGATAATTTTTGATACATTTTAAATTTTTTAATAATTTAAATAATGTAGCTAGCTTCCTCTAGTTTACACATAAAATAAATATCAGATCCGAATAGCTCATGTCAAAAAACCTTTAGATACAGACTTTTTCAATAAAAAATTCAAAACCATATTAAAAATTTTCAAAAAAAAACAAGAATATTTTTTCACTTCAACAGCCTGTATATTCCTTATTAGCAACTTTTGGATAGAGTTATGTTGGGGCAAATCTTAATATTTTGACATAAGGAATCCATGGTTTTTCTGTGTACCATTAAATAGCAGACATCCTGTATATTGTTAGTTACAAACGAGGCTTAATCAGAGAAAAACCCACAATACACATAAAAATATTAAGGTTTTTAGTGAAACACCCTGTGTTTGACTGCAAAAGTCAAGGTTTATTTCATAAAATTTTAATAAATATATAAGGTTCAATTTGTGTCCTTTTAATAAGAGTCAAACTTGGTAATACTAACTTAAAAAAAGTTTGATTTTTGCAGTCAGATATAGAGTGTTTCACTAAAGGTCTGATGTCTTTTCTGGTTACATCATAAGTGCTATAAAACTTAATTTATTTTAGAGGTTTGATGTAAATCTACATATTTTAATCTCAGATCACCTACTTAAACCAAGAAAAAAACAAAAAAAAGGCTTTCTTTTTTTTACAAGAACTACGATAATAAACTTATAAGGATACATTGCATTTTAGTGTGATATCAAATAGAAAATAATCAGTGACGATGATGACGAATATTCCAAGATCGAAACCTTCCCGAAAAAAAAAATCATTTGATTTGTGATCAGTGCCCCAAAAACCCCATATAAAAATTTTATCAAAATCGGAGTTGCTCCCACTTTCTAGACAATGACCTTAAATTAATTAAGAGAATTACGTTACAAGACCAATTTGTTATCTTAAATTTTTTATATATAATCTTTTAAGCAATACCCAAACCTAATCCCTTCACCTCCGAAGTAATCTAATACCATTTTACCATCACCCTAACTTATATGTATAATCTACCCTAAATCTAACTACATCTATAACTGCTAAAAAGCTCTTTATTACTTTTAAAAACCATAATAAGTCATTATTTGCAAACAGAATAACTGGCACTTTGCAGAGCACTCGAAACACTAATTCAAGCATGGTGTAAAAACTTACCATATTAATACTAATTATAAAATCGATAAAGCCTTTCTTTTTTAGATAAAATTAACGATGGATTAATTAACTTTACACACTGTAAAGTATTTTAAATAAAAATAACAATATTATATTAAAAAAGTGATAAAAATCGAATCACTACCGACGTCATTTCAGGAGTTTTGTAGGTTATATTCAGGGTTGCCACAATGATTTTTATAAAAGTACTAGATTCCAGAAAAAAAGAACTAGAATGTACTAAATGTGACAAATAAGGTAAAGCCTAAAAAATTAAGAAACTTTTGGTCCATTTGTCCTCTTGTAACACCCGCCCGTAGGCTGTTTTATTTTTGCCGTCCCTTTGTTTAGCTGTTTTTCCGATAAAAATAATTTTGAAGAAAAAAAAAAAAAAAAGGTCCTTACCTTCTTTTCTTTTAATTCTACGTACTAAATTTTATATTTATTAAGTCCCGATCGATTGTATTTTACCTCTACCGCCGCCATAGGCTTCCGCCTACTCAGCCTTTTGGTAAATGCGCCACCGAATTTTAGTACTAGATTTTGATCAGTACGTACTAGACCACTAGATTCTATTAAAAAGTACTAGATCTAGTACAAATGTACTAGGTGTGGTAACACTGGTTATATTTACTTTACTAAATTATGGATTGTAGAGGGGAGGATTACCATCTTTATGGCGGACAAGTTGAAAAAGTGGCGATTAGAATGCAAAGAGAATAGACAAGGATAGAGGATCAATCGCCGTTTCGAAAAGTGGCACAATTTGAAGAAAGGGTCTGCGGGATGGCTGGGCATGCGCATACGCACTCCTTTGTCAAAATCGGCGGTATATTCAAAAACATTTATTAAGTAAATATACATAAAACATTAATAAAAAGTGTGAAATGTGGTTAATACTGAAATTTAATAATAATTTAATGACTAAATATTGGTAATTTAGTGCTAATGGTCTATTAAAATCTATTTAGAAGTCTATTTTTTCTTAGATTGGAATAGGTTAATGTGGAAAAATATATATAAATTTTAGGGAAATAAGAACTAAAAATGTATAATGTGGAAAAATGTATAGGTATAAATTTTAGGGAAATGAGAACTGAAAATAAAAATCTAAATAGAATTATTTCTTGAAAACTAAACTTTTATTGCGAGATTACTTATTTAGCATAAAAAATGGTACTAAATGTAAAAGAAGTGTATAATTTTAAGAAATATATGAAAATAGCATGCTCAAACTTACCAACCAAATAAATTTTAGATTTATGTTGATCCTATTTAGTTGAAAGGTATTATAGTCTATAAGTTAATATTAGCTACTTATACTATGAAAAGCGTGTAGTAGGATTTCAGTTTCCATAGGCCACTGTGCTTGGTCCATTTTATTCGATATCTACATACTTGTTTTTTAGGTATGAGGAAGCAGATAAGATTGTAGGTTTTAATTAACAATGAAAATTTAAGTTTCCACATTACTGGATACTTATTTTGAAATAAAATACTTTTGTAATAGAAGCTCAAAAATGCTCGTTATTGCAGAAAAAATCCTAATCCTAAACATTTTTTTTCCACAAATTTTCAATATTGACAAAAATAAGTGTACTTTCCTCTTAATATAAATTTATATTTTTTAAGATATTTCATATACCTACCACTGAAAACAATTAATATCGAATGGTTAAATTTTTTCGTAAAATTAATAATAGGTTGCCTTATGGTACGAACTTAAGTAGACACACTCTATATCTTGGTTTGTACCTTACTGGGTCAGTTATTAAGTTTTTAAGTGTTTAGGCTTTAGGCCTTTTTATTTTTCGCTTTAGTATAATTTTTATCACTATTAATACATTTTAAACTGATCATTTGTCTGACTTTTACAGTTCAAGCAAATTTTTAAATATAGAATGACGCACACAGAAATCCTCTATTGGTTCATTGTGCTTTTACCTTCAGCAAGATATTCATTAAATATATTTTACGGATGTATATAAAATATTAATGTATATAATGTTTTGTTACATAAATAAATCCTAGATAGTGTTAATTTGTTTTTATTCAAAAAAAAAACAACGTAAATAATTTAAAAAATAATTTATTAAAAAAACCCATAAATTTCCACAAATTTTGTTTCAATAATTTATAACTATAACACAGGTCACACATAAAATCAAATCGAATAAAACACAAAACAAATATACAGCCACAACAATCACAAAACATCAGCCATATTGAACATGTGAAGTCAAGAGTTTTGACATTTATAACAGCCAATAGCAAAAACAACCTCCCATGCGCATGACGAGTAATCCCGCTGTGTTAAGTTAACCATCAAACCGGTGAAAGTTCGCAAGATATTTGGCTGATAGTATTGATTCAGACACAAAAAATGTTACGTAAAAAGTGCGTACTGAAACAAAAAATTATAAACAAATCCATACTTTTAACCAAGCACCTTCAAGCTGCTTTTAGACAACCGCAATATTAGGAAGAATCCTGAGTTTTGTTTATGTTTAAGTTTGAATTTGAGATCTGCAAGTAGGCCGATACTTAGTATCGGCCACGAAAAATCGTAAACAACTGGTAACTGAGATGCCGGATTTTCCGTCGGAATCAAACGTTTTAAAGATAAAAACGAAAGAAAGGCGGCCGACAACATAGGCAAGGTGCATTCTTCGTGGGTGATGGCATAAAATTGCAGGACGTGGAGGAAGTACATGGACGACGGCGGAATCAGGAAATGCTGATGGCTTAGGGATTTGAGGAGGGTGTCAGAATAAAAAAAGGAGGACGACGCGTAGAATCAAAAGATGTGAAGATTAGAGCCGGCAAGTGAGAAGGTTTTGCGGTAGGGCCGAAAAGGGGCGCAGTTGGAAAACTCAAGTTGCCAAGTATACAAGTGCGTGGAAGCACTTGGGGAACATCGAAGAGGATCATTTGTGGCTACCAGGAGGTAGCAGTCATGGGTCAACTCTGCCGGTTAGCTTAGAACGGCTCCAAACTTAGGGACGCGTTTGCCAACGGCCTAGGGGACTCGGGAGTGCATCAGGGGCGTGGGTAGAAGTAACTATCAACCAAGGGTGGTGTGGCAAGTCAGGTTACTTCGCGGTGAAGTCGGAAACGGATGCGAGGAGTCATGGTGCTGTAATGGAACCCTATGTGGGTTACCAACTCCGAAATAAGTTTGGGAGGCTTAAGGGAGCTCAACCAAGTGTAGCAAGAACCACAGGGAGCTTCTAGTGCATCGGCAACTCCAGCAAACGGAGAAAATAGAAAAAGGGTTTTGCTAACGCCCTTGAGGAATTAAGGGGATTTGCCGACCGCAAAGACGTTAGAAGAAGTATTCCTACAACTATTACTGACCCCGTAAATTCGGTAACGTGAGGCAGAACTTTGGCAAATTGGTAGAAAGGGGAAAAAGTGACAAAATGGTGCCAGGACTGTCACGTACGCCGGCAAAGAGAGTACTACCGCCCAGGCACTCAGCCCAGGAAGCAGAAGGTGAACATGTCGCCGCAGAAATCACTCCTGTGGTCGACGCACTTTCAACCAATTATCCCGACGTTTCTAAAAAGAGTCTCACAGGGCTGGCAAATGAGCTAGCAGGAACCGCAGGCAATGGTGAGGGCCGTCCGGTGACTCAAAGTACCGGGACTACTCGGAAAGTAAGGGAAAGGAACGTTGCGGATAACAAGAATCCTATCTCTATGAGGCGTTGAATCCTAATTTTTTAAATAGACAATTTACTAAGTGTATCGAATGTATACGGAATTACAAAAATCCTACTTGGGTAAACAGTTTGCTATCAGAGCGCTTTTTGTAATCGATTGTTTCAAGCAAAATGAAGCTTTAAAAACTAACACGGTCGATGTTAAATTGGAATTTCAAAGTTCGGAAAATTTTTCTCAAGAGTCACGTGCCTTTTGCATTATCGTTCACGATCGTGTCTTAGAATATCAAGCTTTAAGTGGACAGGCGCGAGACATTTTGTAATCATTAATCAGATAGCTCTGGTACAATGAAGTTGTTGATGTTCAAGGTTATTATTTCATACCTGATTTTTATGCTAAAGAACTAGCAAATGGAAAGCAAATGTTTGGTTGTATTTTTAAACCACCCATACCTTGGCATGAATTATCTGAAGATCAAAACAAGCAAATAAAATATCTGTATGCTAACCATCATGGGATCTAGATCTCTTTCTTACCACCAACCCCGAACTCTATCAAGCATCTGTCACAGTACCCCTAAGTCGCTCAGATGGCTTAGTTACTATATCCTACCCTGCACATCCCGAGGTAAATGAATGCATGCCACCACGCACCGTATGGCACTACAACTCAGCCGACTGGGATGGCCTAAGGGACTTCTTCGGCACTTACCCCTGGAATTCCATCTGCTTTTCTTCTCGTGATCCTTCTGAAATTTGCAATTAACTAACTGAATCAATTTAATTGGGCATTGAAACCTATATTCCACACACCATCAAGAACCCCAAACAATACAATAACAAACCCTGGTTTTCCAAATCTTGTGATAAAGCTAGAATTTTAAAAGTTCATGCTCACAAGAAGTTTCTACAGGATCCTAGTCCAGAAAACCGAGAGGCCAGCATTGAAGCAAGAAACTACTACAATCAAACAATTTCTGAAGCCAAAGACTCCTTCGACAATCGTATTCAAAACAAAGTTCTTTCTTGCTCAAATGGCAGCAAATCTTTCTGATCCTTTGCGAAAAACATGAGTAGGCTTTTTTGTACCAGTTCTTTTCCACCACTAGCTTTAGAAGATGAAATTATTTCTACCGCTAAAGGAAAGGCAGAACTATTTTCTAAACAATTTGCTGCCAATTCAACCCTTGACCCTCCTGTAAATCATCCAATTCCAGCGGTTACCCCAGTTCCTCATAAAATAACCGATATTATTTTTAAGGTAAAACACATGAAGCATATTCTCTCTTCTCCTAACACCAAGAAATCGTCTGGGCTGGATGGCATACCAGTAGTTTTAAAAAATGTGCTCCAGAACTTGCACCAATCTTAACTCGGCTCTTTCGAATTTCTTACGACACAGGTATCTTTCCGGAGAGCTGGAAAGCTGCACGTGTTCAACCTATTCCCAAGAAAGGATCTAAATCTTTTCCATCTAACTATAGACCCATTTCAATTCTCTCAGTTCTTTGTAAAGTAATGGAAAAATTCATTAATTCACATATTCTTAAGTATTTATAAAAACACAAAATTTTGCATGACAGGCAGTTAGGATTTCGCCACAAAAGATCTACAGCAGATTTTCTTTCCTTCGTATCACACTGCTGGAATAAGTCCCTTGAGTTTCTAGGTGAGTCCCAGATCATTGCTCTTGATATATCCAAAGCTTTTAACCAGGTCTGGCATGCCTCACTTCTTAATAAACTTCCCTTCTATAGTCTTTCAACTAAACTCTGTACTTGGCTCTCTAGTTATCTATCTGATCGACGTAAATCAGTTATTGTGGACGGCCATTCTTCAAGCTTTCACCAAGTTAATGCTGGAGTGCCTCAGGGCTCAGTTCAGGCATCAACATTGTTTCTTCTTCACATCAACGACCTTCTCTCGTCCACAACTAATTTCTTTCATAGATTCGCCGACGATAGTACCCTTCACTCCAGTTTTCAGATTCCTAAACCCATCACTAAATCTGATTGGGAAAACAAACGCAGAGCTATGCAGATATCTCTTTCGCAGGATCTTCATTTAATATTGGATTGGGGCGCCAAAAATCTCGTCCATTTTAATGCATCCAAAACACAATCATGTTCCTTGTCGCGAAAAGAGTAATCAAATACTCATCCTCTACTTATGAGCGGTCAAGTTTTACAGAGCAAAGACACCTTCAATCTTGTAGGCGTCACATTTGAAAGCAACTTTAACTGGCACAAACACATAGTATATATAGCCTCTAGGTCACCATAATATAGCCACGGCAGCTTCAAAAAGCTTGGATTTCTCTTTCGAGACAAAAAGTATTTTTCTCCTTCTAATTTATACACTTTATATGTGTCCCAAATCCAACCTCCCTTGGACTATTGTTCTCATATCTGGGGCATGGCGTCCCCCACAACCCTAAGCATTCTTGATTCTATTCAAAGAAGAGCTATTTGTCTCATTAATGATCTTTCACTTACAGAAAGGCTTTCCTTTTCTGCTCACCGTCGGGCTGTGGGGGATTTATCGCTTTTTTATAGATACTTTCATGGCTACTGCTCTGAAGAATTGTCCAGTATAGATCCTCCACTCACGGTTCCCAACAGAGAAACTCGTGGTTCCGCGCGTATGCTATACGGTCCAAGTGGACAGGCCCCGAACTTCTCACTTTGTTTGGTCTTTTATCCCTAAAGTTTCTAGAATATGGAACCTGCTGCCCGCGGAAGTCTTTCCTTCCCCCAAATCTTCAAGTATTTAAGTCCCGTGTCAACAAACTTCCTCTTACCTTGCTTGAGACACCCACGGTACGTTAATATTTAGGCTTTTAGCCTTCGTGGTTTGTCCAACGATTAAAAAAAATGGGATACACTACAACTACGGTGAATGGAATTATGATAAGCTGTACTCTATCATTTACAAGGATCTACGGGATGTTGACGTCATCTATGTGAAGGGACATTTAAAAATGGATTTTTAGTAAAGACCTTTACAAAAATAATATATAATTTATCCACTATTGTAAATTTAGAATTTGCAACAAATGTTCCAAAATTAGCCAAAAATAGCACCAGTTGGTCTTATCATAGTTTGGATATTTGTGCGTGTAGTGTTAAGAATGCTTATACATTGTCGGATTACATATTGAATCTTTTACCCTTAATATCCGCTCCTGTATTGAGTGGAAAAACGATGTGTAGTTCAAATGTTCAGTATCGGTAGAAACGAGAAAGACTACGATGCTGCAATGTTCTTTGATGAGCCATCAATTGATTTTGTGGCAGCGTTACATTACACAAATCACAGGACAGCATATGTGGTGGTGATCTATAGATAACCTACATTTAGATCCGCAGTGGCAAGAAGCATTTTTCGGATTTTTACGACCGCGCGCAGTGGGTGGACGAACATGCGCACTTAAAATCCGTGGCAAAATACAAACACCGGCACCCCGTACCCTTCGTCCGCGGTCTGATCGTAACGCTCATTAGCTACCGTACTTCGAACAGAAAACCAGGACGCGGTCAACACATTCTTTCCTATAATGCGAATAGTTTGTTTGGGTTCAGGTGCGTTTACCCTCAACTGGCTTGCGTACAAACCGGTTTTTTCGCCCATGAAATGTAACTTTTGTTTCGCGCAGGTTATAACATTAGCAATCCATCGAGATCAGTGTGGTGATCCGACTTCTTTTACTTGGTCCAGCCATATTAGCATTATTATGACGGTATGGGCAGGACTCCGCTCTATGTCGATTCAAAGCAAACGAACGAGTAAATGTTTTTTTACATTGCAAACAAATGTATTGCAACATATTTGATTTTTAAAATAATTATTACTTAATCACACAAAAAAGATTAATAACAATAATTAAATTGTTTATAATATCAAAGTAACACTGCAACACGATAATCACGATGATGACTCAATAAAATCCACCCAGCATACGGGCTTTTATACAAAACCACTCACCTTAAACATGTGTCTACGCTTTTGTTATGTCAAGGTCAAGTAAAGGTCAAATAATATACAATATGCACGTCTTTTAGGGACAAGGTCAAAGTCGCTTCAAAGCAACTTTAAAGTCAAAGTTATTTTAAAGTCAAGGTCAAAGTCATTCCAAAGTAACTTTAAAGTCAAGGTCATTCAAGGACAAAAGGGTTGGGGGAGCCACCAGTTTACAGACTGTCCACGGATGGGGTTAACAAGAGGACAAATGGACCAAAAATTTTATTTTTCGAAAAAAGTCATTCTTCATAAAAAATTTTGCTTGTGAAAAAATGCGATTCACGAAGAGAAAATGTTGAATTTGTTACAGGGTTCGCAAAAACTTAAAAAACATGATTTTTCTACAATAGTAAACTACCTTTATTTTTTATTTTTAGGAAAAATACCACTTAAAAAGTTTATTTAGAATAGCATTTTAAATAACTTTATTTAAGTTTCAGGGGTATCAAAAAGATTCATTAAGCTGATTTTGAAGTTATCAAAAATTAATTATTTTAATTTTTTTATAAAATGACCTAAAAAACATTTATAATTTGCTTTTTAAACACCTGCTTTTTTCAAATTCCTACAAAACACAATTTTTTAAACTGTAAACGCCAGTTTTTGCCAAATTACGGATTTTAATAAAATTTTGTATTATTGATTACAAACAATATTCTAAATACATTTTTCTTATGACATTTTGCTAAAAAATGAAAAACACAGGTAGTTTAGTCTTAAGGAAAAATCAAGTATACAAAATTAATATTTTCTCTTCGTGCATCCTATTTTTTTACAAGCAAAAATTTTTATGAAGAATGACTTTTTTCAAAAAATAAAATTTTTGGTCCTTTGTCCTCTTGTTAACTCGATCCGTGGACAGTCTATTTCAAATCTAATCTCATTTATTATTAAAGATAGAACCTTGCGGTTTTTACAAACTTTCGCTACTTTTTTGTGAAACAAACCATGCCATAAACAAAGCCGTCATAGCACTTTTAGTTTCTAAGCTACAGGGTGATTTTGAATTTTCAGGTACCCCTTGTATCCCAGTTGGCTGATCGTATCAAAAAGGTAAAAACTGATTCTTATAGTAGTAAGAGTTCCATTACACCCCCCATTCCCTGATCTCGTGAGATTTTTGGAAATGCAAAAAGGCACCATTTTTCAAACAGAAATTGATTTTGTAGCCAAAAAATAGGCCTCCACCAAAAAAGTCATACTGCATCACATTTTTCTGGGGTTGACCTGCCCCAAAATTTGTTTTAATTTCTTTTTAACTTACCACATAGATAACCCATATTTAGATACTGAAAGGTTAGCATTCATCTCACAAAACAGATTGTTATGTTATATTGAATAAAAAATGAACAGAGAACCTATACATTGAATGTAATGCATTCTTTCTTAAGTTTGAACACTTTGTTATAGATGTATGGCCTAAAAATGATTTATTTAAATTCAACGCAACAAAATAAAACTATTGGGACATGTATCTTACTATTCTCACTGTTGTAATAAAAAGTATAAATGGAAATTGTACAATTTGAAACTAGGCCACTTATATGTATATTGATTTTTTGTATTAGTTTTAGTAATTAATGCCTATTTGAGAAAAAATATTGCCTAAATAAGAAAACATGTCGCCTTTGGGCGGTGTTGCAGCCCTGCAGGCGCTACCCTGGGTACTCCTATTTAGGCAATTGTTTTAGGTTTTTTAAATATGCCTCCTAAAATGCCATTTTTATTTTTTTAACTTTGACAGATATTGTACCATTTTAGCAGTCATGGCTGCATGATAATTTATTTAACTTAAACAAAATCCCATATAATATATTTATGCAATCAATACTCAAACAAACCTTTAACTATTTTGCATTTATTAGAATTTAAAGCTACAAAAATAATTATTACAAATAGCATTCTTAATAATATAATAACCAAATTTTAAAAAACATTACAAAATTACACTAACACTCACAGCCGTATCCACTAAATAAATTAAACTGTGAAAATAAAAACTTGCAATTAATAATTGTATTTTGCTTATACTAATATCGTAATTTCTCGTAGCATACTTACATAGGTCACAATTTTATGAAAAAAGTAAGATATTATGGAACTGGTAATTTCCAAATTTCATAACATATCTTTTGTTGATTTAAAAACAAATTAAACGTTATTTGTCATAATTTTGTATAGTAAAACAAGGCAACTATTGTACTAATTAGTTTAAAAATAGTATAGATTTTAAATTTAGGTTATCTTAGTGAACACGACTGTGCAGTTATACATATAGTTTTAAAAAATACTGTTCCATATAAATTACAGACAAAAACAGTAATTTCTGCATAAGTAATTAATAGGGAATGATCATCTAAATATAATTATTTAAAAAGTTTTAATGTAATAATATATATTTAATTCTTCTGCGTTGGTTCTAAAAGAATGGTAACTACTAACTGGTTTTACCCTGAAATGGAAAAAATGTGTTAATAACTATGATTAAATACGTTTCCCAGTATATTGGGTGGTCAAAAATGTTTGCAATTGATTTTTTATTATTAAGATATTTAATTTACCGGTAATTAATTGTGCCTGGTAAATACCCTAAAAATAATACTTTTCAGGTCTCCTCACTTAAGCGGCAAATTAAAAAAAAAAGATATGAAATGTGAAAAATTGGATTCGGAGTTATATGAGAAACTATTTAAAAAACCTATTTAGAATTTAGTTTTAGATTTTTTTATCAAATTTTAGAGGAAAATGCAAATATAAATTCGAAAATTAAAGTTATTTTTCTTTAAGCTGTTTTGGTCACCCTTTGGTCCGGAAGGTAGCAAGGAAAACAAGAATTTTAGGTTGGCTAATTTTATGATTTCTCCCTTCTCTTTCGAGTAGATTCTTGAGTATCTGGCTGGCGGTAGCGATTGCGTTGGAGCCCAGCTGTGACCTTGACATTTAAAGTTGTCACTGATATGTCAAAAATGCAGACCTTGGTCATATATTATCGTTCCAAGATTCATCAAAATATACCGAACAGTTCAAAAATTAGAAGGGGGATGAGTGTTTAATTAGCAATGATAAAAGTGCCTGGCAATAGAAAATTGGGAGGTAACAACATCTTCTGTCGCCCGGTATAATAAAGTTTTTAACACTGTTGTCATACCCTGATAATCTAACCTTATGTAGAAAACTGCTACTGCATACTTTTGTTAACACAAAAACTTTTTTCTGGGTATAATATAAATGGTCAAAATTTAAGACAAGAGAAGTGTGGAAGAACTTGTTGACAGCTTTCAATCTTATGGTTATCATCTGGTCAATCTACAGTAATGAGCCAAAAATTAAATATTTATCTGTTATATGCAATATTATCAAGGCCTGAAAATGTTATAAAACCAACGTGTTTAGTCCTACATAGAAGCATTCATATCCTATCTGGTCCCAATTAGAACCTTTTTAAATAAATGATTAGTAAATTGAGATTTATTAAAATACATTTTGATAACACTTATTAACTAAATTTTTATTCTACACATAAGTCATATTATAATATTATATTTTTTTAACTCTTTTGGGAGAAAATAATGTGTAAAAATTTTTAGTCAAGTACTTACATTTTGGTAAATATTGGCATTACTATTTCCGGTTTGTGTGATTCGGAGTTGTTCCTTTAAACGATTTATTTCCTACAAATGGTAATAAAAAATATAATTAGATATTAAAAAAACATATTGTAAAACATACCTCTGATAATCTTTCTATTGTTGCTGTAGAATCTGCATGGTCCCCTTTAACTTTGAGCTTATTCACTAACTGATGATGTTCAACCAATAACCTCTGCTTTTCTGTTTGTTCTTGAGCTAGCTGGCTTTCTAATGAAGATAGTTTAACTTGTAACTAAAAAATTTAAAGAATTTAAAGATTTAAATAATAAAGAGTATTTGATTAAACCGCTGGGACGTTTTTATTTCCTTGTCAGACCCGATTTAAAACAATTTATTATTTGTAAATTAACGCAGTGTTATAATTCAAAGATTTTTAAGTTAAATAATTTTTTAACAAAAAAATTACACAGTACATTAACATACATTTTTTTAAGTTCCTCTATCTCAGCGTCTTTTCGGGTAACTTCATTTCTCCAATTTCTTTCTTCTTGTTCTATATGAGATTGTAATCTCTTTAATATTCCCTCCTAAAAAAGTATGACGTTACAGTTGGAAAAAATAATTTATACTGTAATGATCCACAAATTGACTTTTACTTAAACAGTGTGTCCGAGGATATGTGTTATAAGATATCAAACGGACAAAAAATTTTTAATTTTAAATCGATATTTTGGGAAAACTGGTCGCATGGCCTAAAACTAAGAAATACAAAATCCGATTGGTTTTATAAGTAATAATATAAAAAATCCAAAAAACAAAGCACTTTTATTTTTTAAGATATATCAAAATTGTAAAAGGAAATGTTGCAGAAAATTGAATTTAATGTTAAAAGTTTAAGCATAAAAGTTAAAAAAAAGTTTTTGTCATTTTATTTTTTATTACTCATTAAAACCTAATTACTGGGCAAAAAAAGCGAAATGTAAAAGAAAATTAAAATATTTGAATTTTTTTTGTAAAGTTTGCACCGTCGCACAGTGACTATTTTAAACCTCTTACGACCACATAACGGCGTTTTATTAGGTTTGTATAGTAAATAATGACAAATCAACGACTTATTGGGATATAAAAGCATTTATTCATCACTTTCATCAGTATTAGTAATATCATATTTGTGATATTGCTTTCAGATAATAGCTTTAAAACATCAGATGATAAAGACTTTTTTTCTGTTTAAGACGCTTCTCATACTCATTATTAAAGGATCCGATGTTAGCAGAAGTCTATTCAGGACCTCCAAGTTGCAAGACACACGAGAAAATTTTCTCGTGTGGTTCAATCTATACAATCGAATGTGCTTATTTCGAGCTTCGGTAGCTTCTTCTGACAACTGGCATATTGGAATAATGGCTTCCTTTATTACATCTGCTCCATGACCTTGTGCAGTGTAGGTGACAATAAAAACTGTATAATGCAACGTACATTTCAGCCGTTTCTTGACAATATTTTTCAAACTCTTGAACATTTATATTGAAACCAGAACATAGAGCATCCAAAATCACTTTGAGCCTGTATATTAGATGTTTATCGACTCCCGTTATTGCCGCTGATGTTTCATATTCCTCAAACAATCTTCTGCTGGTATTCCCTTCATTAGTGTTTTCAAAATTGGCCTTTGGAATATCCACTAAGAGTCCCAGTTTTTTCTGAATTTATTTTCAATTTGTTTTTTTCGCTTACTATTTGTTTTTCTTTAACAGAAAGGTGGACATTCAATTTTTTTATTGGCAATCTATATACTACGTGTAAAATACTTTCAAAAAACGGATGCGAGCATGTAGCACCGTTTTTTGAAAGTACCCTCTTCTTGGTCAAGTCGTTGAACTCTGATGAAGTAGCATCACATATGTAGCACCTCATCGTAGATTTTGTTTGCGTTGCTGCATTGCACACCTTTCAATCCACTATGGTGAATAACATTTTGTGTTTCATAGACATGCCCTCAATTTCTGTCCTTTCTAGTGCAGTAATTTGCGATTCATCATAATTGATTTCTTCGTTCGTGTCATGTCAGTTGTCTCCTTTACAAACCTTATCCTGATGGGTCTACAATACCGAGGAGATGATGGTGTTGGGTTTTTGCCAAAGTATTTTCTTTTGAGGCCCGTAAACTAATTGTAGTGGAACTACAGAACTTTGAAAAATATTGGCGTCTGAATTACCTTCGTTTTCAAATTTTATTTTAAATTGCATTTGTTGTGACCCATCACAACCCCACTTGCTGATTAAAACTAAGGATCGTTTTTCTTCTTTACTCAAGCAATTTACAAATTCTCGAAGATGTAAAATCAATAGTGTTGCCGTATGATCCATCAACTTTTGCACTTGTACTTCAGCTTAGGTCTCCGTTACGCGGTGAACTTCCGGATAACATTCTTTTGTTGCCTTTTGGATAATAGAGTAGGGAAAAATGTTTTGTTGTTTTATCATATTTTCTCATATTAAGATTTAGTGAGTCCTGCGTCCGTGTACATGGCCAGAGCTTGCAAAGGCGATAACTGACGAGACTGTTTTTGATCACAACTTTTTTATGACCGTTGCATATTCTCTTGCTCTTCGGAGACTTTTTGTGAGATCTTTCACAAACTTCGATGCATAAACATTGCCTGACTCCTGCAATTTCATTTGTGTAGCCTAAGTCAATTCCTCCACGTCTTTTGATCGCAGATCTTCTCTTACTTCTTTCACTTGACTCTAAAAAAGATTTCTTAGGACGGCCGGTACTGACTCCTGTAATAATAACAAGAAATATTTTAATATCATAAATCACAAAAAGATGTTTGCGAACTTAAGAGTATATTAGAAAAGGGGTTGCATCTACACTACTAATATCATAAATCACAAAAAGATGTTTGCGAACTTAAGAGTATATTAGAGAAGGGGTCGCATCTACACTACTCAAAAAAATTAACGCATAATAAAATTGTTTCCCATAGGGATCAACGCAAGCGGGCTTTTCTATACATCTGTATATCTTTTTTAACAAAAAATCTATCAAAAAGGCTGGAAAAAGAAAATGTTATGCAAGAAGAAGGTCTTATTATAGGGTATAATAAAATTTTGATCCATATCACGTACTTGCTCCCAAAATCGTATGGATGGGTATTATTGGGAAGTATTTAGGACATTATTAAGGACGTATTATTATGTGATATGGATCAAAATTTTATTATACCAAAAGAATCAATAGTCAAATTCAAATTTTCTACAACCCCTGTAGAATCACATGGCACAATGACAGATTTTATTTAAAACTTAAATAAGGTCTTCTCGCATTACATTTTTTTAAATTTAATGATAGTGCTTTTTTAAAAAGATATACAGTTATATAGAAAAGCTGGTTTGCATTGGTCCTTAGGGGAAATAATTTTATTATGGGGTATTTTTTTGAATAGTATAAGTATTATTTTCTAAATACCTGCGGTAGGTCGCGATATAGTGCCTTTCAACCACTCAGCATTGCTTTCCAGGAATCCTGCTTTGGTTTTGCGAGCAGCTAACCATTTTTGTTTAAATTGGTGTCTAATTAGGGAGAGCTTTTGCTTTACATCACCTACTCTTGTAGAATCTTCAGAATATTTTTTAAAACTTCTTGCTCCATAAATTTAAGTTTCCTGTCAAATGTTGACTCATTAAAGAGTAGTAAAAAATGGATATTCATAAAATGAAAATTGAACTATCTAAAGTACATACCTGGCTGAGCACAATCCATCATAAACAAAACTCTTTATGCACAAAATCACAAGGGTTATAAAATCACAGAGTCTGAGCACTTCGAAAACTATCACAACCACTCTGGGCGAATGTTAACTTTCGACTGACCGTAAGGACCTTATGTTGCACAGTTACTTTGAGAATTACCCTAATTAGTTGCAGGTACTCTTAAACTTTACGAATAGTAATAAAACACCGCAGGTAGACGATTTTAAAAAATAGGTTTTTGGCCAGGTATTGGAACTAACTACCATACAGTCTTGTCGAGTATTTAAGTGTTTGCATAAAATTTTAAAAAATGACAATGACAAAACCATTTTTTATTTAATGCTTAAACCTTAAATTTTGACATAAAATTTAGTACGCTAAAATATTTACTTATAAAATTTTGCTGAATTTTAAAAAATATAGGTACTTTTCTCTTAGTCATTTTTCATATTATTAGTTACAACTCGCCATGTATATTATGCGACCAGTTTTTCCAAAAAGACCTTTAAAAATTCAAAATGTTTGGTCCATTTGTCCTCTTGTAACACTTATCCTGGAACAAACTGTATACATATACTGGGTATCAATTTGAAAAAATGGCACTCATAATACGTCAGCCCCTATAAAAAAATCTGAAAAAATGCAAAGACATGTTTAATTTGTTTCTTAGAGGGATACATTATACATTGTTTTAATCGAATTTTATCATTTCTTTAAGGGTGGTGGCAGCAACTTCTAAAATCCTAATAGGAAGAGTGGCTCGTGAGCCAGCGACAGATTTCCTGACCAATTTCCTCTCAGTCCATAACTCGTAAAATGCCTCAATAGGGTTGTACATGTACGGTGACGATGGTAGAATTATACAGGGTGCTCCAAAAAAAGATTCATATTATACTTGTGGTTTTTAAATGAAACCCCTGTAATTAGTTCAGTTTTGAATTTTAGAAATAAAAATAACGAAAATTTTATCAGCGATACCTATACCAAAAATATGAGGTTTTTAAGATATTGTTACAGACTTTCAAAAATGTGTCTAGGTTAGAGAATTTTAGAGAGTTAGGATCATTTAACTTAGTTTGTTAATTTATTTAAATAATTTACCTTCATTTTTGAAGAAATAAAAAACAAAATGAAGACCAGCCAAAAATCCATGAAACAAGACATGAACAGAAGTCAAAAAGAAATGAAGAAGAAAATCCGAACTAGTCAAGGAGAAACCAGATAACAAATAGAGAAATCCAAAAAGACATTAAAAAGAGCCAAGCTGAAATGAAACAAGAACTAAAAGAGAAGATGGTGAAGATCAGAGAAAATCTAAAAGGGGAATTTTATCACAGCCAAGATAAGATGAGCTCTACACATACCATCGTGAGGCCGAACATTCTAGCCCACTGCAAAATATTCCGACCTGAAAATAATTATATCTTGGAAACTGCGAATGGAGAAGTTATACCAACTCAAGGCACACATGAAGCTAGGGAACAACATCCTTTATACACGTCGTGTTTGTTGCTGACATCATGGACGAATTTATCCTTGGCCTTGACATTATGGAAAATAAGAAGTTTGTACTTGATCTTCCACAACGGCTACTGCGAACAAATAATGAAGAGATCGTAATGAGATTACCACGGAGCAGTAAAGCATCGATTCGAGAAGTTATCCTCACAGAAAATGTCATTCTACCGCCAAACTCAGAAAGCATCATACAAGCAAAGTTTGAAGACTCAGAAGAAGGTAAAATCGTTTAAGTCAAACCAGTAGAAAATTGTCCCTTATACGCTAAAGGAATTCTACCAGCAAAAACTTTGGCGCAAACCAAAGGAAATATGGTATTTGTGAGAATAATGAACCTAAAAGTTTTTCCTCAACAGGTCAAAATGGGTGACAAAATCGGTACCTGTCAACCTGCTGCTACGATAGTTACCTATCCCTGCAGGAGTCTCCACACGTAAACTACCTGATGCTCTACAAGATCTGGTGATTTTATAAAAATCCTTGTTAGACCCAGTCCAAGTATTTATGTTGGAAGAACTTTTAAGAAGAAATCAAGATGTTTTCTCTTTATCCGAAAAAGATTTGGGTAAAACCTGTGTAGTTCAACATTGAATAAACACTGGAGACGCATCACTGATAAAACAACCGCACAAAAGAATTCCTTTAGCCAAGGCGAGCAGTTGTGTAGTGGCTAGCGTGTCAGCCTCTTACCGCAGCGATCCGGGTTCGAATCTCGGAGTCGGACATCGGATTTTTAATAGCTCGTCACCTCACAGTTGGCAATGGCAAACCACTGTGTAGTATTCTGCCATTTCTAGGTAGTAGTTATTTAAAAATAACGTCCGTGGTGGCACTACCGCGTTGTCTAAAAGGTGCTGTGAAATGCAACTGCATGTTTCAGTGCTTGGATAACGTTGACACTGGTATTTAGGCATAAGCCTTCGTGAGATGTCATAAAGATAAAAAATAAAGTTGAAAAGTTACTTGAAGACATGCAAAATCAAGGCATCATAGAACCATCCCAGAGCCCATGGTCATCTTCAGTAGTCCTAGTTAAGAAGAAAGATGGTCCCACCAGATTTTGTGTTGATTTCCGAAGACTGAATGACGTCACGAAGAAGGACACTTTTCCACATTAGACTTAAAAAGTGGTTATTGGCAAGTAGAACTTCATCCGGAAGATAAGGAAAAATCTGCTTTCTCGACCGGGACCGGACTGTGGCAATTTAATGTTATGCCCTTTGGATTATGCAATGCTCCTGCTACTTTTAAACGTTTAATGGAGTTGAGACTACGGGGATTAACTTGGAAAACATGCTTAGTCTACCTGGATGACATATTAATTCTTGGAAAAACATTTGACGACCACCTGAAAAATGTTGGAGGTTTTTCAAAAGCTTAGATCCGCCAAGCTGAAGCTTATTCCGAAGAAATGTCACCTTTTCAAGAAAAAAGTAAAGTACCTGGGGCATATTATTACCGAAGAGAAAGTCAAAACCGATCCAGAGAAGACAGAAGCTATTCAGAAGACTATGTAAGTCAACTTAGTAAACAGCTCCAAAAGATACACTAAGATGTGCGTTCCAGATTACAAAAAGGAAGTGACCGTATGAAGTCCCGCTATGACTTGAAAACTAATTATCAGGAAGTTGTCGTCGGTGAAAAAGTTTGGTTATACAATCTGAGAAGAACCAAGGGGCGTTCACCGAAACTAGAGAAGTCATGGGAGGGACCATATAAAGTGGTGACACGCCTTAATTATTTGGTGTACCGTATACAGAAGAGTCCACAGGCAAAGATGAAAGTAGTATATCTAGAAAGGCTAAGCCGATATCAAGACAGTGAAGATACTTGATCAAGACGATCAAAACTTGGGAGGGGGCAATGTTACAGACTTTGAAAATTGTGTTTAGGTTAGAGAATTTTAGAGAGTTAGGATCATTTAATTTAGTTTGTTAATTTATTAAAATAAATTACCTTAATTTTTCAAGTTCTTTTCACTTTTAAAGGTTTCCGAAAACGCCCGAAAGATCCATTGAGAACTTTTATCCATCCTGTACTATGGAATTTTCCCGATATTTCTCCAAAATTCTAGATCATTCTTTACTCTTCCACCATACTATAAAAGAGCGATGGAAAAGCTTGGAGTATAAGTATAGATTCGACTTTTGTGTTGTAAACTTCGAGACATTGACAAGTAAAGATTTTGTTGTTGTTGTAACCATATTTACGTTTCATTGTTAATAAAGGTATAAAAAGGAGGTTACTTGTTTTTATATGAGGTGTTACGGAACAATATTTAGGATTTTTAAATAAATCTGGACAAAAATAAAATTTTAATATATCCCGCGTTGACTTTGTATATTATGTTAGATTGCTAGAATATTAACTGTACCACTACCTACATTTAAATTTTTTACTAGAAATTATACAGGGTGTCCATAAATTAATATAATATTAAATATTAGTTTCTGGATACCCTGCATAATTTTAAAAATCCAAAAATACTAAAAACCTTACATTTTTGGTAAAGGTATCGCTAATAAAATTAACTTTTGCTACAATCCAAAAATAAATTAATATACAGGGTGTTTCTTTTAAAAAAGACTAATTTAATATGGATCGCAGCTGACGCTCACAACGATTCATGTAAAGGGTGTCAAGTTATACATTTACACCTCCCTTAATTTTTTATTTTTTATCGTACAAGATAATTAAAAATGTCAGTTTGTTGGGTTAATTCTGCAGTTTCCAAATTTAATCATATTTTTAACAACCCTCTTGAAACATATTTTACGAGTTATGGACTAAGAGGGTTGAAGTGTTTTAATGGCCATTTAATTGCCTTTTAAAAATCCCATTCAAGTTTTTATTCAGTACTTATTAAAAAATACTTTATCAGGTTTCATATTGTCCATTATAGGGGTCCGGATAGATAAGGTAGTAAATGATAGGGGTGATAGAGTAAGCCACAATATTGTTAGTACTTTATGTATAAAAAGTTCTATCGCACTTTATTAGGCAGTTTACTGACCTTTAAAATTATAATTAAAGAAAAAAACAGTTTTAATTATAACTTTTAAACTGTTCCCACAGTACCAACGATATTTGAGCAACTAAACAACCTCATACTAATGCTTCTTTTCATAGGTAAACGGCTGTTCAGTAAGTAGAAATTATCCAGGGTGAGGCGATATATTTCAATTTTATGTATGCATTTTTGACAGTGGTGACAAATCTGACACCGTTTGAGTCATTTAAAGGTATACTTCATCTGAATCGATATTTTGCACCGTTTTTCATAAAATCGCACTTTATATACAGATATAGCAGCATTTTTGTGTAAAAAAATGTTTTCCTTTATTTAAGAAAATCATTAAAATGTGGTAAAATTATTAAAAACAGTTCATCTGTAATATAATGTTTAAGGGGCTCACAAACACCGTTTTTTATAATTTTACCATATGTTAATGATTTTCTTAAATAAATGGATTTTTAATTGAAAAGGTTGGTGTTAAAATAAAATTAATTTATTTGCACCTCTGTATTTTGAAAAAAAATCATATATCATAAAATTAATAAAATTAGATAATTAGTAGGTACTATTTACAAACTTGAGTTATTTTTTTATGTAGAATCTAAAACCGGCATTAAATATAGGGTGTTTTATTTAAAAAAAATAACATTGATACATCACACTTTTTTGAGACATCCTGTATAGACTAAAATAATTTTATACTGTGGCCTTATCCGACCTCTTTATGTTCTTTTATTCACTTTTTTTAAAAACCCTACGGTTATCCAGCTACGGACCGTGTCGAATATTGTGGGACACTGTATACAAAATAAAACGGTACAAAATATCGATTCAAATGGGGTATACCTCTTTTGTAAAAAAATATAAATGATCAAGTAAAAGCAAAATGTCTAATATTTTCACCTCTGTTAAAAATGCTTACATAAAATTAAAAAAAATATATCAAATTGTTTAATCCCGACTTACTCAGCAGTTGTTTTCCTATGGGAAGAAACATTAGTAGGAAGTTAGTTCGCTGCCCATATTTTATTGGTGACAACAGTTCAAAAGTTATAATTGGACTAACTTTTTTTATTCTAACTTTGAAGGTCATCAACTTCCCAACGAAGCGCGGTAAAACTTTTTTATATGAAGTACCTACAGTGGCGGATTTACAAATTTGCCGCCCGTAGGCTATTTATTTTTGCTGCCTCTAGATCAGGGGGCGTCCATAAATTACTTGAGGCGTTTTTTCACATTTTTGGACTCCCCTTCCCCCTAGTGAGGTTTGGTAAGATTTTCCCTATACTCTAATCTTAAGCGAGATTTATGGAAATGCAAAAAGACACCATTTCTTAAACCAGAATTGATTTTGTAGCCAAAATAATTTTAATGAAGAACAAAAAAACAAAAAAAGGTCCTCCACCCAACAAGTTACACTGCATCACATTTTCCTGGGGGACCTGTCCTAAAATTATTTAACTTTTTCCTGTTTCCAGCTGCAGAAAAATTACGTGATATTTGCAAAAACCCCCTCCCACATTGTGAGATTTGGTAAGATTCCCCTCGACCCGCTTTCCTTCCTCCAATGTCTAAAAAAGATAACAAAAATCTGATTACTGATTTGAAAACTACAAAATCAACTTGACAAACCGATATTTTTATTTATTTTTTATTATCAAAAATAAAAAAATTGAGAGATGATTTATTGTCTTATTTAAAAATTTGTATTTCCATTTAGAATAAAGATACTGATATAGATAAAAAAAAAGAAAACGTTAAGAAAAGATGGGGCTTTAAAATCCAATACATTGGTAAAAAATTTGTAATATTAAATTATTCCACAGTGTTCAAAAATTTAGGCAAAACACAACATTTGGCTCTTTCCTGTATAACACCTAATTCCATAAAAAAATTTGCA
The DNA here is from genome assembly GCA_014170235.1 of Listronotus bonariensis. Classification (NCBI taxonomy): domain Eukaryota; kingdom Metazoa; phylum Arthropoda; class Insecta; order Coleoptera; family Curculionidae; genus Listronotus; species Listronotus bonariensis. Next base: position 9,312 of record JACEGR010005070.1, on the reverse strand, counting down.
AACCCTATATTAAATAATAATCTTGATAAAAGGAGTTACAACTGGACCATATGATAATTAAAATCTGTCAGAAAACCAAAAAGTTATTTAAGATTAAATTTGGTCAAAATTTTGTTTGTCCGTTTTTTTGTCCAGGAGTGTATTTTTATGCAGAAAGAAGTAACTTATTTCTGAAATTGAATTTAACAATTTGCAAATTTGCTGCAGTAATCACGATTAAATCATCCATATTATATCAAGATTCAATTAAGTAAGCTGTAAGAAAATCTTATAATAATTTGTTACACGAATAAAAATTTTTAGCAGCTATTAGTGAAGAAAATATTGTAAGATAATTAAATTTCGTCTATAATATCGTATTTCTATTGCAATATTCTAAAAATTCATAATCATTAAAGTATATTTAATAAAACGTTAAGCAATTATTTATGTAGGAATGTTGAAATATTTTGTGTTTAGCACTGTATATGGACCAATATTTGGATTTTTGTAAAATATTTTAATTTCTCTTCAATTTTCAAAATTCGTATTTTGTGTGTGTATAATAGGTATATATATATATTTTAATTTGGTAATAAAATAAAAAATTTATGAAGTAAATCTGCCGCATCTTAAAATTTGCCGCCCTAGGCTTTAGCCTGCTGGTAAATCCAGCACCGAGTACCTATAACATTATTTTAGCTCACTCTATCACCCCTATCATTTACGATCTTACCTTTCCGGACACCCTGTATATACAGTGTGTCCAAAATTGGTAGGGAATGTATTGGTATATTGGAAACTATAAGAGATAGAAAGATGGTTATATGGGGAAAGATGTGGGCCATTCAATCGGTAATCTAATGCCGTTTTGATAATGGCTGTATCTTGTTTGGTTTTTTAGTTATTTTGAAAAAACTGAAAATGTGCATTTTAGAAAAAGTGCTGAATTTTTTTATTTTAAATAATTTTTGGAATCTGTAAAAATATTTTTAAGGCAAATTTTTAAGAGCAATGCACTTCTGTATTCAGATTTTAATTTCAACGTTTCAGTTTTAAGATACCTTTATTAACTTTTGTTTTTCCTTGTGGCGGCCATTTCGTTTTTTTTTGTACATTTTTAAACAACGCTTTTTTTTTGTGTAAAATGATGTTTAACACTCTATAGGTATTTTTTATTTTTATGTCAAAAATCGTTAAAATTATTTTTTGTCCGAGTTGGCCATGACTGCGAAAGCCATTAGCCCAGAGACAATTGCCATTTAATGCCCAATAAGAACCTATATTGGGAAAGGTAATGCAAGTTTGTTTCTAACTGTTATAAACTTGTGTACCCAAACAAAGATGGATATTTACCTTGTGTGCATCGGCACATTAGAATACGTGTTAATTATATTAAGGTGTTACTTTTTATCAGAAATAGGTTTATGTGCTTAGAAACATTTTTTTAATTATTATTTTATTATTCATAACATACAAAAACCTAAATTATAGTCTCCAAATTGTCACGAACACATTTATAAAACTAAATTATACTTACATACTAATCTCTAAAAAAGCAATATTCTCTTCACTTATTCTTAATAAGGTAAAAAATTAATTGCATATGAAAGTTTAAAAAATATTAGTTTTTAATATGAATTGTAAAACGAACAAACATTTAAAAATATTTTGCAGCTTGAAAGATAACCTGATTTTTTAATACTTGACCTGCCTTCAAAGAGTTAAACTTTTTAAAATATTGTTTTTTTACGACAACTATGGTAAATGCAAAAAACATGCTATACTTTAAAATGGTAGATTAGTAATAAGAGTAAAGAACATTTAGCAAGTAAAATTGGTTTATCGACTGTGTTTGTGCCAATTAAAAACATAATGAATTTAGTTTTTGTATGTTATGCTATAGGTAATAAAAAATGTTCATGAGCCCATACACACATTTCTGATAGAAAGTTTACAGCTAGATATAATAAAACAGTATAAAGCTAAAAAGTTTATTAAAAACAAACTAAAAACCATATTCTACGGGATAAGTTTAACCGTACTATGGCGCGGCGATGAAAGAATAAACAAATGTGGTCTCGTTTTACACCCTTCTCCTTTTCACGCATTGACAAAATTTACCAATTATAATTTCGAACTGGCACGACGTGTATTCTTAAAAAGTCCGTTTTAAAAACCAATTTTTGTATGATCTTAATTGAATAATGGTAATAAGAAAATAATAACGAAATAACTTACAGTTTCATCTATAATTTTTTTATAATGAAGAATTTCAGTTTGCAATTTCCCCATTTCCGTACTTTCAATACTAGGGGGCGCTGTCTTTTCCTGTTGAAGCTGGGAAATATATTGCCTAATATGACAACCAAATTCTTCTTGCCAATTATCTGTAGTTACCGATCCAAGGCTCTCGATTTCTGGAAACAACCTTTGTAGAAAATCTTTGTGTGCGGCTTGTTCTTTTTCTTTTATTTCTAATGTTACACGCTGAAAAAAAACAAACATAATATTATACAAATTTAAACGTGATGTAATGTAATAACTACTGAATAATGCTATGGGCTATCTCAAAAGTCAAAGTAAAATATTCTTTATTGTAAGAAGAAAAAAATTCATTCATCAAGTCAAAAAACTTAATGAACTTATAAAGTCAAAAAATAATCATAAAAAACAACCTCAAATAGAAGACAAAAAATTTAATGATAGAGTGATAAACTTATCAGAAACTCAATTTTCAGAACAAGAAATAGATTTACTAAAAAACGGCCCAAAATATAATCCTTTTAATCCACAAATAAAAAATAATTTAGAAACTATAGTAGCTGAAGTAGAAATATCCTTACAAAACTCTGAAAATTCAAACTCCGCCAAAGAAAAAATAAAAAACCTTATTAAAAATCCTAACAACTCGCCATCAGTTCCACAGCAGCAAGTGATTCTAAAGTCATTAAAAGAAAAAATCCAAACGGATAATCTTTCAATCACAAAAGCAGATAAAGGCAATTCTATAGTAATTTTAAAAAATGAACAATACATAAGTAAAATAAACGACTTCCTAGAAAAAGAACAACCTACTCAACTACCAAACGACCCCACCGAAAAAACTCAAAAACAATTAAAAGACACAATTAAAGATATTCATGGCATTTTAAATGAAAAAGAAAAGTATTTCTTAATAAATAAAAATCCATCCCCCCAATGTTATACGGCCTAATAAAAATACATAAAAATGGGGAACCAATAAGACCGGTTGTTTCCTATGTAAACACTCCTTTACAAAAAGTAGCAGAAAAACTTAATAACATTATCAGGGAAGTCTTACAATTTACGCCAAAATTCTCAGTAAAAATTCCATAGAATTAACCAATCACCTTAAAAATAAAACACTTTTAAATAACTCCACGTTAATATCATTTGATGTCACAAATATGTTTCCGAATATCCCAAACCAAGATTGTATAGATATTATAGATGAAATGCTTTTCGAAAAAAATATTAACATAGTAAAACATCAAGAAATTTTAGAATTACTTAAACTCTGTATTAACGGTAGTTACTTTCAGTTTAATAACAAATTTTATAAACAAAATGATGGTCTAGCAATGGGATCACCCCTTAGCCCGTTACTTGCTGAAATATTTATGTCAAAACTTGAAGAAAATTTTTTAAATACACCTTTTGCTAAACACATACATTTTTGGTATAGATACGTGGATGATATCCTTGTTTGCTTTACCGGAACTGATGAAGAGTTACAACTTACATTAAACCACCTAAATTCCATTCACCCAAAAATAAAATTTACAGTAGAAAAAGAAGAAAATAACTGTATTAATTTCTTAGATATAAGCATAACAAAATTTGATAATAAATTAAAATTTGATATTTATAGAAAACCCACATTTTCAGATACAACCATTCCTAGTAACTCTAATCACCCAAATAGCCACAAATTTTCAGCATATAGATCTATGGTTCACCGAGCCTTTGCCATCCCACTTGAACAAGACAAATTAAACAAAGAACTAAATACCATCAGATCGATTGCCATAAATAACGGCTACAAAATTAAACACATTAATAACCTAATTAACAAAAAACAGAAATTAAATACAATAAGTAAAATATACCCAAAAATAAAATCATCCAACTCGGACAAAAAATACACAACCCTTACATATTTTGGACCTATATCTGACAAAATAGCAAATATTTTAAGTAAAAATAATATGAAAATAGCATTTAAACCATCACATAAATTATCCAACCACCTTTTTAACGTAAAAGACAAGACTAATAAACATAAAAAATCTGGAGTTTATAAGCTAGAATGTTCAGAGTGCAATAGCTGCTACATAGGACAAACAGGCCGAAGCTTCGAAAAAAGATTTAAAGAACACTACGCATCATTTAGATTAGGCAAAAGAAATTCAAATTTTGCAAACCATTTTCTAGACTCTGGTCATCCTTTCCCTAATATAGATAGTATACAAATTTCACACTTAGAACAAAAAAGTAAAAAATTAGATATATTAGAGAACATAGAAATTTATAAACACAATAAAAATAGTAATGTAAACCTTCTTAATCTGCAAACAGACATAAAAATTCCCACTTATTTAATATTTTCGACTAACTGTAAAAGTTTATTATAGCAGTATACTTGTAACAATAGAAATAAGACCTAACAATTATAAAGGATAAACCAGATGTTAAATTTAGGGTATAAGGTATAAATTTATGCACTTTTTGTAATTCATTCACTTTTAAAAAGTCGTTTGAAAATGACATAGTATGTCGAAACTGCAGTAACGCAAAAAGCAATATAAAATATGTGACAAAATAACAAAGTAAAATTTGTGTTTTTATTACATTCTACGAAAAAAATTCTCGTTAACAAAGATTATTAAAATTTTTAAAATTTACACTACAGGACTAATAAGTAGAATAGTTTAAGATTAAACTACATTCAACGTAAGTTTTTTTCTATTTACAAATTGAATTTATTTAAAATAGTTCCTTAATCTAAAGATAATGGAAAAACTGGTACTATTCGTACTATTGTAAAATTTAGAACAGAACACTGACAAGAATACAAAACATAGTCAATTTAATGAAAAAACATAAAATCGCCAAAGTGAATTACGGCACATAAAACAATCAAAAGGTATCGGTGTTTTTTTACCTTTGGACAAACCACGAAGGCTAAAAGCCTAAATACTAACGTACCGTGGGTGTTCTAAGTGAGGTAAGAGGGAGTTTGTTGACACGGGACTTAAATACTTGAAGATTTGGGGGGAGGAATAACCTCAGCTGGCAGCATGTTCCACATTCTAGAAACTCTAGGGATAAAAGAACGAACAAAGTGGGAAGTTCGGGGCCTGTCCAGTTGGACCGTATAAGGAGTGTAGTGGAGTGTAGAACTCCTGCAGGTTGTAGTATGCTTTATCAACCAATAAGCTTTTTACTTTATTTTTAAATAATCTTAATGAAACAATAGCTCTCAATGACTGAGGGTCGTGATTGTATATCTTCCTACTTTCATAAAGTATGAAATTTTTCGTAAGTATAGATTTTGGAATAGGGAGTGGTAGGTTATCATTTTGCCTAGTATTATAAATTGCCCCATTACGCGTATTGGAGTATTTCTTATGAACAAGAACTACAGTTTCCATAATAAAAAGATATGGTAATGTAAGGATTTTGTTTTTAATGAAAAGAGGTTTGCAATGATCTTAAGACTTTACTTACTACACTATATCGTATAGCTCTTTTTTGCAATATAAAAACTGAATTAAAAGATGTTGACTGCAGTATCCCCTAAACGCTACTCCATATGTTAAATGCGATTCCACAAATGAAAAGTAAGCTATTCTTACTGCAGCAATACCCAGCTCACAAGTCGAACAGCAAAGCAACCACTAACAATTTTTTTATTTAAATTAGTTATGTGACTTACAAACTTCAAGTTTCTGTCAACATACACTCCCAAAAACTTAGTGTCTTTTTTGTTTTCTATATGAGTTTCTGAAATATAAAGATTTTCGAAGTTGTAATGTTCGTTTTGTTTTTGATATATTAAAACAAAGAAGATTTGAATCACACTATTTTTTTATCTCAACAAGATCTCTGGAAATTATCTTCTCTTATTCCACCTCATTTTTGTTTTTCCATACAATGGTATTATAGTGTTACCAGCAAATATGTAAAAGTGCCGTCAATAGGAAGATTAGTTAAATCGTTAATATATAACAGGAACAAAATTGGACCCAACACAGATCCCTGGGGTACTCCACAAGAAATCGGTGATGGGCGAGACATTTCTCCCCCACAGTTTACCAGTTGAAGACGATTAGATAGATATGATGATATCCAGTCATAGTACCTTCCAGCAGAGCCATAGCATTTTAGCTTGTTTAAAAGAATTTTATTATTTACGCAGTCGAGGGCCTGAGAGAAGTCACAAAACATGGCGCCTACAATCTCATTGTAATTTAAACTGGAATAAACATTTTCAAAGAAAGAAACCATTGCATCCACTGGACCTTTTAAATCCTGGACAGCAAACTGAAAAGGACTTAGCAGCAAATGTTTAGTTAAATGGGCATACGCTTTTTAACGATTATTTCAATTATCTTAGAAATAGTGGATAGTAAAAAAAAGGAAGAAAGTTGGAAGGATCTTCTTATTCTTCTTAAACAGGGTTTTATTTGTTTTAATGGGTGCAGGGTAGTTTACAAGAAATAAAATTTTTATTAAAGATATGTTCTGTATTGGTTCGGCGGATTAATTTAATTGATGGTAGCTATTTGGGTACATGCCAAAAAATACATTGAAACTACCAAAACACCAAAAAAAAAAAACAAGAAATAAATAGACGGCCCTGATGTTTGTCCACCGATTTACTTATAAAAACATACTAAAAATTTGTACTAAATTTACATACTATTCGGAAACACCCCGTACAAAAAAGACAATTCGTTGTTTTACACCGTTTTATTCACAATCAGCTTAATAATGGTACGTAACTATGGTAACGGAAACGAAACGTTACCATAGTATTTCTTTGTTTTTACTTTAGTGATCACTTTGCTGTTTAAGCGAATATAGCAAAGTGATCAAAATTAAACTGACTATACAAAGCTTTTACTTGCGCCTATTTAAATAAGCAGAAATAAAAGCAAACACATTTTTACAACTTTTCAAACTAAGCAAAAATATACTAAGTCTGTTACATATTACACAATTAAATACTATTGATTTTTTTACGATATTTATAATCTCTCACTCCTTCGGACTAAGAGGGGATATAGACGGCCCAACACCGACTTAGCTGAAATAGGTTATACAGTTTTGATTTTTACATAATATACTATTACAGGTAACAAACCAGAACTAAGCAAATCTTATACTAGTATTTTTATTTTTAATTATTTCTAATATTATTAATTGGTTTTCAAATCTTTATTTTTATTCAATTTCATTAATCTTTAGATGGTATAATAAAGTAGTTAAATCAATTTTAGTTTTAAGGTTTTTTCAATATAACTTCTTTTTGACCCACCCTGTATAACGCTTCTTTATTTTTTATAAACTATAGATACCTATGCACAATTCCTATAAACAGTACACTTTATCAGGTGCACTCTATCTTAAATACAATACTTTTATTAAGTTTTTGTTATTTTTACGTAAAAGTAATTAAGTTTATGGATTTCCAATGAAAAAATTGTCAAAAATATAGAACAAAAAATCTTAATTTTTTTATCACTTTTTGGTAAAATTTTATAAGAAATCACAATTTCTTTAATATCCTCGTTATTATTTAGGGTATGTTATTTTACTAAATAACATTTTAGATGGATATTTTGATTATCTATATTTTTGTCTTATACAATTTTTCGTATCTTTTGTAGTTTTTGAGAAAAAAATATAAAAAAATCAAAATCTTAAATATCTCAAAAACTAAAAGAGATGGTAAAAAATTATAAAATGAAAAAGATGTAACTTTAAACGCTCTACTCTTAAAGTTTTATAACTTTTTTTCTTAACCTAATAGTTATCGAGATATTAATAAAGAACCGAATTTTTGGGATTTTCGCATGCTATGCCCTGGAAAAAATTGAAAAATAAAAAAATTAATTTATTCATTTTTTGATTTTTTTTGTTATTTTTAGGTAAAAGTAATTAGGTTTATTGATTTCCTAAACAAAAAATTTTAAAAATAATATTAATAATAAATTTTAAAATGTTTTATTTTTTTGTTAAAATTTTGTTAAAAATCACATTTTTGTTTATAACTTCGTTATTATTCCAGGTATTTTATTAAATGACTTTTTAGATGGATATTTTGATTACCTATATTTTTGTTTTATACAATTTTTTGTATCTTTTGCACTTTTTGAAAAAAAAATAAAAAATAAAAAATTAAAATCGTAAATATCTCAAAAACTAAAAGAGATGGTAAAAAATTGATAAAACAAAAAGATGTAACTTCAAAGGCTATACCTTTAAAGTTTTATAACTTTTTCTCTTAACTTAACAGTTATCGAGATATTAATAAAAAACCGAATTTTGGGATTTTTTGCATACTATTCCCTGAGAAAAATCGAAAAATAAGAAAAATGAATTTATCCATTTTTTAAAGTTTTTTTGTTATTTTTGGGTAAAAGTAATTAGGTTTATTGATTTCCAAAAAAATTGTTAAAAATAATATAAATAAGAAATTTTATATTTTTTTATCATTTTTGTGTTAAAATTTTGTTGAAAATCACATTTTCTTTTATATCTTCGTTTTTATTTGAGGTATGCAATTTTATTGAATAACTTTTTAGATGGACATTTTAATCACCTATATTTTTTGTTTTATACAAATTTTTGTATCTTTTAAAGTTTAAAAAAAAACATATTAAAAAAAAATTAAAATCGTAAATATCTCAAAAACTAAAAGAGATGGTAAAAATTTATAAAACAAAAAAGATGTAACTTTAAAAGCTATACCTTAAAAGTTTTATAACTTTTTTCTCCTAACTTAATAGTTATCGAGATATAAATAAAAAACCGAATTTTTGGGATTTTTTGCATGCAATCCCTGGAAAAAAATTGAAAAATAAGAAGAATCTACTTTTCCATTTTTAATATAATTAATATAAATAAGAAATTTAAAAAAATTTTATCATTTTTTTGTTAAAATTTTGTTGAAAATCACATTTTCTTTTATAACTTCGTTTTTATTTGAGGTATGCAATTTTATTGAATAACTTTTTAGATGGATATTTTGATCACCTATATTTTTTGTTTTATAGTCGTTATAGTTTATTGGAAAAAAAA